>CAUYPK010083534.1:0-18938 GCA_963574355.1 Loris lydekkerianus | reverse complement strand
GAGCGAGCCTCGCAGTCGTGAGTGGAGTATGGGTGCAGGAGCGAGCCCAAGCGGAGGGCGGGGAATGGGTGCAGGAGCGAGCCTAGGCGGAGTGCGGGGAATGGGTGCAGGAGCGAGCCTAGGCGGAGTGCGGGGGGAATGGGTGCAGTAGGAAGCCTAGGCGGAGTGCGGGGGAATGGGTGCAGGAGCGAGCCTAGGCCGAGTGCGGGGGAATGGGTGCAGGAGCGAGCCTAGGCGGAGTGCGGGGGGAATGGGTGCAGAAGGGAGCCTAGGCGGAGTGCGGGAAATGGGCGCAGGAGCGAGCCTAGGCAGGGTGAGGAAGAAGGGGTGCAGGAGCGAGCCTAGGCAGAGTGCGGGGGAATGGATGCAGGAGCGAGCCTAGGCGGAGTGCCGGGAAATGGGTACAGGAGCGAGCTAGGCAGGGTGCGGAAGAAGGGGTGCAGGAGCGACCCAAGGCAGGGTGCGGGGGAATGGGTGCAGGAGCGAGCCTAGGCAAGGTGCGGAACAATGAGTGCAGGAGAGAGCCTAGGCAGGGTGCGGGGGAATGGGTGCAGTAGGGAGCCTAGGCGGAGTGCGGAGAAATGGGTGCAGGAGCGAGCCTAGGTGTCTGTTGGGTCTCGGAAGGGGGGGGGGGGGCAGACGCTGGTGCGGATGCTCCACGGTCGCGGGGGAGCAGCGCCTGGCAGGGTCCCTGAAGCGTGAGGGTGGGAGTGAAAGCCAGGAGAGAAAAAGTGGCGACAGGACAGTGGGGCCCAGGGCTGTGTGAGAGGCTGGAAGGGAACTGTGCGAAGACTCGGGTGAGGTGCCCCACAAGCGTGGGAACACACGCTTAACCCCCTGCGGCAGGCGAGGACACGGACCTCAGAGGGTGGCGGGTGCGGCAAGACGTGACCAGGAAACTGGGCGTTCGCCAGCACCTCGGAGCGGGCATCTGGCCTCCGCGGAGTGGATGAGAGCCGGCACCACAGCCTGCAAGGGGGTAGATCGCAGCGTCAACAGCCGCGGCGGCGGGGCGGGGTCGAGTGCGCGTGCGCGGCTCGCGCGGGCGGTGGAGCGGGCGTAGGGTGGTGGGAGCGCGCATGCGCGCGGTCGGGCAGCCTGGGCAGCGGGTCCCGCTAGCATCGGGCGGCGGCGGTCGGTGCTGCCAGAAACAGCGGCGGCGGCTGCTCCAGACACCGGTGGCGGAGGCGGAGGCGGAGGCGGAGGCGGCGGCGACCCCGCGGCAGGCGCAGAGATGTGGCCCCTGGTTGCGGCGCTGTTGCTGACTTCGGCGTCCTGCGGTGAGTGCTTGCTTCCTCGCCCCCAGCCCTGCGGCTGATGGCTCTTCTCCCCGCGGGAGTGTGGGCTGAGCCCCAGTCCTCCCCGAGGCGCCCAGAGAAGGTGGCCGGGGCGACTGCCGCGCGGGCCGGGAGCGCAGACGTGGGAGGGCCCCGCGGGGAGTCGGGCGCCCCCTTCCTTCCTGCTTCTCCTCAGTCTTCCTCTGCTCCCGGAGTGAGAGCGGGTCTCATCTCCTTCACCCCACTCTCTATTGCCAAATGCTCGCATCCAGGAAGACTCCAAACCGCGCACCTCGCGCAGAAATTAACGGTGAAGAAAGAAAAGGCGCGATCGGAGGCGAGGGGGTGGCAGCTAACAGGAACCCCTTCTTTCGCACCTCTCTCCCTTCCGGGAGATTACACGCTTTGGGAGTTGACGGGGGAGGGCCAGGGCCTCTTGCGATGCAAGTGCGCATTTTGGCGAAGTCAACAAGAAGGGGTTTCTGCTGTTTAGCTTCTTTTTGAAAACAAAAGCAAAGGGGAAGTAAAGGACACATTAGTTTAATTTTCAACTCAGCATTAAATCAGATGAATCTTCCGGCCCCATTATTTTTTGCTGTTGTTTTTAATGCTAGAAATAAGCTTCCTGGCGTGACCCCCTCCCACGCCCCATCGGCCACTTCAATACTTACATTTCAAATTGTACTTTGAAGTTTTCCTTATTTATTTGGAGGAATCTTTTAAAAGTAATTTAGATTTTGCCTGAAATCATGAAGACAGTAACCTCAAGAAAAAACACGTGTAGCAGAATGGGATTTGTTGTCTTTCCATGCCTAAGGAGCCTCCCACCCCACCTCACCCCACCCCAAGCTTTTGGAATCCATTTCGCTTTTTAAAAACGTGTGTTTCATCTGTTAAAAAAAAAAAAAAAAAGAGGAAGAAACAGGGACATGCATGGTTGTACAGTGCCTGTTCACGTTTCACATCTGTAGAGCCTTTTGTGAACTTCCTGTAAGATTCAGAATTGCACTTCAGTGCCAGTAACAGCATTGTTACATTTACCTAGAATGCTAAATTAATTGGGTTTTAAAGAGATTATTAGCCTCAATGTGGTGTTCTTAAAGGATTGTGTTTTTGAGCTATTTCCAAGATGCCCCTAAGTCCCTGCTTCCCACTTTTTCTCCTCTCCAAGCATCCTGGCATGTTGGAGCTGTTAATAATCAAGACCTCTATGGTGGATGTTACCTGTCATCTTCCTTATTATGCTTGTTGCCATTACTATCTTTATAACCAAAATAATATTGTTTTCAGGTATCTGTTGTATAAGCAGAAAATCTTCATATTGAACCAAATATTTGTAATACAATATCACTGATTCAAAAGTAGTCTGAATTGTAAAAATGTAAACTATGTACTATTTTTAAAATGGGGAGGGCCTGTTTTCAAGCAGATTAGAACTGTTGGAATGGTACTTTGTGGGAGAGGTATTATGTTAGGCCATCTTTAGTAGAAGTTAAGATCACATATAAGTGGCACTTATTTACACACAATAGTAATGTATTCACATCCCACAGAGTCATAAAATTCCTAATCTATAGTATTTTATTGTGCTTAGTTAATGTTAACCTGGAAAAAACACAGGCATTATGCATTTGAGTTCTTTAAATGTGAAATATAAAAGAGGGAATGATAATGTTTGTTGTAAGATAAAATAAGTCCATGTGTGTTTAATATGTAGCTTGAAACATACCATGTATGAAGCGATGTTAATAATCTCAGAACAAAAGTAGTTACAAGCCAACGGATTGTGGATTGAATTTAGAATCCAGAATGATTAAGAAAGGCACAGTTTCATAATTCATTAGTAATGAAGGCTTTTCTTTTTTTTTTTTCAGTTTTACTTGTAAAGCACTGGTAATCGGGCCATTTCCTAGCAACCTCTACGCTTTCAGTGACCTTTGTGGTAAAAGAAGTTATCACATATACCAATTTCATCCAATTATAGGGAAACTGCAACCCAGTGTAATGGTTTAAGAGATGTGGAATGAATTACTATGTTTCTATCCTCCCTGTGCCCCCCATATTCCAATTATACTTTGTTTAAAAACACATCAACAGTTTTGGTGGTATTCACTAGCTAACAAATAAAACCTTAAATTAATAACAACAATGATATGAACTGTCTTTTAATGGTAGATTTTTCTTTGTTCAAGGTAAACATTTAAAATCAAAAGTCCACATGATTAAATATAAAAAAAAATTTATTTTCTTAGTCTAGTTGTAATTTGGCTTGTTTGAATGAAAATGTTTTCTTTTCTCCTAAAGAATATATTATTTTTAAATACAAGTTGCCGTTTTAAGGAAGTAAATGTCTATTTAAAAGTACTTATTTATGGGGCTGTCCCAGCAGTCTAGAAGCAGTGTGTAAAGCATTACGCTAAATGCCTGCCATTAGGACACTTGCTCATGCTGTCATCTGTGTTTTGGCAGATGTTTTATCTTTGCCACTGAGTTGTTAATGGAGATTTGAAAGGCCAAGTTCTAAAGATGAAAAATAGGTGTTTTCCGCCCAAATGGATAAATATTCAAAGTCCAAAGTAATCACTCGTATTACCAAAATTACATTTGTATTCCTTAATGTGATTTCAGCTATAGCTAGTATAGGTATTGTTTTAAAATACAGTAATATTATTTTGGTGATGTAATTTTTCAGTTAGCCATTTTACCTGGCTTAGGTTTTGCTGTCCTAGCTTTTTATAGAAGATAAAAATTTCTCTATTTTCATATCTTATATCTCAGCTTAATATAATACTCTCTTGGGTTATCATAAAGTTACTTTGTGCACTAGTGAAGATCTTCTATGATAAAGAAATAAGAATAACAGCATTGGATCAATTTTTTAGACTAAGGTAAAAAAATACAGGGCATCCAGGATATTTGATTCTGATATACCTAGATTAATACAATAGAAACTGGTTTTCCCTTTTTGTGGTTACATGAACATGAAACTGAAATTAGGAGGACGCTCATTTCTGAGTATTTCTTTACAGATCCATGGAGCAGTTGCATAAGACTTAGAATCTGCTCAATACCAGGGTTTGAGGTTTAGATTAGGAGAAGTAATGTGTATATTTGAATACATATCACATCTGCAGGTTAAAAGGCAAGGCAGAGGGCTTGGCAAGTGCATGATGTGTCAGAATTGCTTTTTTCATTTCAAGCAAGTATATGAGCTAATGCTATGCTCTAAGCACTTTGTAACGCCCTCTTGGGCAGATAGACAAATACCAAACTGTATGCCTCTTAATAACTTAAAAAATAGTTTATAGACAGTAGTGATATTTTGTTTTTATCCCTTGGTGGTTCTTAATCTATTTTAAAGTGCTCAATAAAACCACAATTATGAGTTAAACTGCTCTGCCCCCTGTAATTCTACGTTGACCACCTCCATTCTTATAAGACCACTTCTGAATCCAGTGGGGAGATTGCTTTGAGTCAGAACTATATAAAATGTGTGGGTTCCCTTACTCTACCCCAGAACTTTATTTTAGTCTCCCTCAAGGAAAGAACTGATTAGATCATCTT
Organism: Loris lydekkerianus; assembly: GCA_963574355.1. Classification (NCBI taxonomy): domain Eukaryota; kingdom Metazoa; phylum Chordata; class Mammalia; order Primates; family Lorisidae; genus Loris; species Loris lydekkerianus. The sequence continues at coordinate 14,097 of CAUYPK010083534.1, read as the reverse complement.
TTTGTCCCTAACCTGATTTACTTTGAGACTTTAGGTCTTCATGCAGGGGGCTTGTTCCAAGGGCAGAAACTGGTAGGATTCATTCCTGGCAGGTCTCTTTACTCATGAGCTTTGTCTCTTTACCTTAGTGGCATCCATTTTGAGCAGATAATTAACTTCCTACTCCACTGCAAAAAATAGTGGTGTGTGGTTTGGACTCCCTCAGCTTCCCTCCCACTATTTCTAAACAAATCTATAATATCTTAGACAGACTTCATCTCATTCTCCTCGCTTACCCAATTTCAGAAGAATACATTCTTCCTCTCCCAAGGCAAAAACAACTTATCTACCACTCCTTCACTGTGACTGTCTTGCAGACTTGTTCTATCAACTTAATTCTTCAATCTTGTGTCTTAGATCTTCTCTTTCACTTGCAGACATGATTAAGTTTCACTCCATATTAGAAAAAAAAAAAAAAAAACCAGGAAAAAACCAACATTTTTTGCCCGTGTTCCCACCTCCACAATCTCGTTGTTACCTTCTCCCTTTGGTTTGACTGCCAAATTTATTGAAAGAGAATTACTGATGCTTCTTTTCCTCTCTCATTCATTTCCCAAATGCAGTGTTCATCTGATCCCACTAGTCCTTTGACATTGCCACACATAAAGAAACTAAAATGATGTCATTTTCAATCCAGAGGCTGTTTTTACTCATCCCACAGAACATCTATTTTGTCCATGCTAAGACATTACCTTTGTCTGTAGGTGTATGCTTTGATGCCTCTCCTATTTCTTCTCACTTTTTTCCCACTTATTTGGCTTATTCCCTTTTGTCTATTTGTTCCATAAATATTGGTATTCCCCAAGGTTTTATTCTCTGCCACCTGCTGTATTTGCTATACAATCTTGTTTATGTTCATGATTTCAATTACTAGCTTTATTCTTGGTGATTACCAAGTATTTATAGTTCAGGGCTTTCTTCTTAAATCCAAATTCATACATCCCTGGATCTACTGTATATTTTCATTTTATTGTGCTGTAGATACTTTAATAGTCAGCTTAATAAATATTGAAAGAATATTCGCCCCAAATCTTTAAGTCTCTTTTTCGTATAATTAATCCACAATCTAACTAATTATACATACCATTTTAGTTAACAGTTTTTAAATTTACCTCTTTAACATCCTCACCTTCCACATCTGACTTCTGTTGATCACTGTAATTTTTAGGCCATCTCTCCAGTTGCTGTTTACCTGGACTATTGTAGTATTCTTTTAATGGGTCTGCTTTTCTCCTTCCCTTCCTGCCCTCAGTCTAACCTTCATACTCTGTAAATGTTACTTTTTAAAATGAAAATGAATCTAAGTGATTTGCTGTTGCGTAATATTATCAAGTCTGAACTTCTCAGCATGACATTTAAGGAAGCCTTTACAATTTTCTTAACCATCTTTTTCAACCTCATTTCCCAGAGCTCACCTGAATAATTCTCTGTGTTCAGTTCACTTTTTCATTCCGTTGTATACATGTTACTTACTCTGCCTAGAAAGCCCTTTCTTTTCTAGAACATTCCTACTCATTCTTCAAGACCCAGTGTGAACAGCACCCTCTAGGAAGATCATTCTTAGACCTATTCATGGGATTTTTAAGGAACTTTTCTACCCAACCATGCATCTGATTTGAATTTTTCCATTAAAATATGCAGCTTCCCAGTTTCGTGACCAAGTATGTAGAAGTAAGAAACAGTAGAAGATTCTCTTGAAATATGGAAGAAGAGTGAATCTCCTGCTGAATGATCTTTAGATTTTCCTTTCTTTAGATTCATTCTGAAAACCCTTTTGCATTTATAAGGAAGGTATTGTGCTTTCTGGACCCTGGGTTAAATCGTTGGGATACCAAATAAAGACATTGTTTTACCCTCTGAGGCTAATGGCTCAGTTAAGTAAATAGTAATGATAATGTTTGGTAGTAGGTACAGTGGCTTGGTAGGAGGAGACAGGGAGCAATGAGGAGGGAGGGAAAACAGTAGAGTGGTGACAGGGAAAGGGAGCAGGACTGAACATTTCAACTGTGCTTCAGCAAGAAGAGCAAAAGTTAGCAGCTATAGCTGCCATTTATTGGGCACTTGCTGTGTATGTGAAAGGTACTAGAATAAGGACTTCAAGTTTGTTTTCTTATTAAATTTTGACAAAGTCTCTATGAAGTTAGTATTGGTAGACTATCAATGTTCACTTTTCATAGATGAGGAAATAAAAGTACAGAGATTAAGTAACTCGCTGAAGCTTATACAGCTAAGATGTGCTTGAGCTGAGTCTGGAACCAGAGTCTGACTCCAGAATGTGCTGTTTACCTATTAGACACCGTTGTATACCCAGTGAACAGTATAAGCCTATTCAGGCTGGGGGAACAGCATGTGCTAAGGTATGGAGATAAGAGTGCATTTGCATAGTCCTGCGATTGCAAGAAGGTCATTATGATTGGAGCTTAGTTTGGAAATGAGGGAATACTGGAGGTAGGACTAGAAAAGATGTTGAAGGACCTCATTTGTATTTGAGGCTAACGTACTAAGAATTTAGCTTGGAAAGGCAGGAGGGTGTTGTTAAAGTATATTAGGGAAAGGAATTTACATTTGCATTTAGAACAGTTATTTTAGGAACTGTAAAAAATATATTGGGGCTGAGGTGGAGAATCTTAAGGATGGAGGCAGGGAGCCAGTTAGGAGGTTATGGTAATGGTAATAGTTCAGGGGAGAAAAGATGGGTGTCTTAATTATCCATTCAACAGATGTTGAATTTAGGAACTATTAAGTAACCAAAAATTTTCCATGGCTAAGTAAAAGGAAGATTCTTTTGTGACTTTTAGGTCTGGTTGACTAGTAGATAATAGAAAATTTTCTATTTTCAATAGAAAATATCTACTAGTGAGGATGTTGGTAAAGGGTAGGGAGGGGTAAGTTTGTTTTCAGACATGTTGACTTAGTACATTCAAGTAGAAATGTACAACAGCCAGTCGGCCGTCCAATGTCTACAGTTTAGAAGAAAGGGAAGGTCTGGTGAAGTTTAAAAATAGAGTACAGGTGGATAAAACCATGGAATTTGGAAAGAACATTGGTGGGGGTGGGGGTGCTGAGTATGAAGTCCTTAGAAACATAAACATTTAGTGTGAATCGAGAAATACATTTCAATGAAGAAAGCAGGAGGAAATTCGTAATCAAGAAGCACCATAGAGGCCCAGAGACCAGAGCAAGAAAGGAGCTTCCCACTGGTGCAGGAACTGTAGAAAAGTCAAGATGGAAAGTGAACCTTGCACATTTTATTTTTCACAAGGGATTGTTGGCGACTTTGATAAAGAAGTAGTAGGCATGAAGGGGTGGGAGCCAGGTGACAGAGTTTTAAGGTGTGAGTTGGAGTGAAGAGACTCATATACATTGTAATTTTGGGATGCTGGGGAAGAGGGGCAAGTATAAGGGAATTTTCTTTTTAAGTTGAAGAATATAAAAGCATTTTTTAAAAGACTTAAAGTAAAACACAGCACTCTACAAATGAAATATGGAGACATGAGAAGCTGATACTCAACTAGAGAGAGTCCTTGAGGAGATAGATGGGTGTGGAGGCAGAAATGGGAACGAGGTCTCAGCTAAAGAAATTCATTTTGAAAAGGAGAAAGTGGAAGGGAAAGAGGCATGGATACTTGGAGTTGCAGGTAAGTTGGAAGGTGGGGAGTATTGGAAAGTTCTGGATCCTCCTCTGAAGGATTCAGTTTGAATGAAGACATAGGGAGGAAGGCTCTTAGAGGGCATAGGGTAAGAGGCAAAGGAGAATGATTTAAAAGTTGTCAAAAAGGAGAGGAAATTTAATTGGAGAATATGTAAAAAGGTAAAAGTTTGAAAGCCCTGTGGCACTCTCTGTGCTTCCCTAGTAGCAACATAAATTTTCCTAAAAATTTATAAAACTGATTAATCTGATTTACACAGAAAGAAAAACACTTATGATTTGCTATCGTATAAATTACTTATCATCTCCCATATGAAAATAGTGAGCTTCTAAAAGATAATTTCTACATTTTTTTCATTGTTTCTCCACATCCTATCCCATTGTTCAGGTAATTTTTTTTGCGTTTTCAAATTTTCTAAGCTGGACTTGTGGGCTGTGACTACATGGATGGCGCCTTTTCTGCCACTTCATAGCTGTTTGCAGAACTGCCGTCTGAGATGATTTGGGTTGGTGATCTGTATTCACCAATACTGGCACAGTCCAATATTTTGCCATTTGATATAAAGTAATTTTCCACTTTTCTTTGCTAATTTGTAACTCTTAGATTGCTCTTGGTTACATTTTTCTCTTTCTGATTTAGACTGCCATAAGCTTATCTGTTTATTCAGAATTTTCTTATTTATGTTAATTATGTGCGATTTCCTTTTTTTCATTTCGCTGTTTCATCAGAAGGCAGTTGGCAAAAGAGAAAACCCCAAATCAGATAATTTTACTAGTTAATAGTTTTTATACATGTTTATGGAGATTGAAGTTGTAGTTAACAGTTGAAGTGATATTTTTGAACTACCCTTATTTATTATCAGTGCAAAGGTTATTCAAATTATGGCTTATCCATGTCAATTTTATTTTAAATTTTATTGATAGCATTTATTGTACTTAAATTGTTTCAGCTGTAAAATGATTTTATTAGAACAGACAATGCAGTGTAATTAATTTTTTTACTTTTTAGAAAAATCATTCTCTAAACATAAGTTGTGAAGATGTGGAGTGTTCACCAACCACTTCTTACTTACTTAGAGCCTTCTCAAAAAGTTTGATAGGATAACTGAGCTCTTCACTTGTATCTCTTTGTTTTAAAGGATAATTTTTAAAAAATAAAACCGTTATTCATGTAGATATAAAATGAACACATGTCAAAGATTTTATTTCACTCGTTAACAAGCAAACCAACAAGAAGGTAAAACCCTTTTAAAAGAACATCGGAAAAGCAGGCACATTTATGGGCAATCAGGAATGCTGAAATGAATTTGCTAATAAATGCAAAATTGGCCAATATTCTCAGGGCAGTGAAATGTAATTATTTTGGGATCTTCTCTCCTACCTGGTAGAAATCAGTTGCTGAACAAAACATATTTATGTGTGTATAGACAACAATGATTTGCATTGTTGTCACTTTTCTGCAACTCAGACAATTATAAAATAGCCCAAAGTCAGTGAAAGGCACAGGCGCCTGTAGAATCAGACCAGGCTAATGGATCTATTAGACAGTGCCCATCACTCAATTGAGAGGACACCCAGTCATCTTTGTATCCACTTCAAAGTCTTTCACCACATTTTCTGCCACTTGCCTGCCTTTGTCATTCTAACATCATCACCCCTTTACTCCCTCCTTGTATACCACAGCCTCCCCCCTGCAATGTTTCTCTCTCAGGGAAAATAGTTCACAACTCCAAGGTTTTGAAGAATACAATTTGGAAGCCCAAGTTTTTCCTGGGCCTTTCTAGTATTTGGATGGCTAGAAATATAGCACACTGGGAAGAGGTGAGCTGTGAATGTCCACAAGTTTGGTTCAGACTGCAATCCCAGAAATAGAACAGTCTGGACTAGTCAGAGAAGGTCCTTAGCATTCATTAAAATATCAGATTATCCAGTTTTTAGAGTATCACCCTACATTCTTACAGCACAGTGTTTAAAGGGCACTTGCTCGTCCATTTTCCTCCATTTGCTCACAATTCTGTGAAGTAGCCTAGGGTTTCTTTTTCGTCCTCTCCTTTCACAGAGTAAACCAAGGCACCCAGAAAGTGCAGGTGGCACACTAAAAAATGACAGAGATGGGACTTGTCCTCAGATTTTTTGACACCATCCAGTTCATATTCTATTGCATCCTTGCTTTTAATCCAATGAGCATTTATTAAATTATAATAATATTCTTAGAAAATAATATTCTTTGCCACTGATTTTTATTCCAGTTTATATAAAAGGAAGAATCTTGAGAATGAACTATTAACAAAATTGACACTTTATTTATATTTGTTAGTGCTCTGCTTTTTTGTGGGAAAAGCCAACTAGCTATTTAGATGAAAGAGTTACTAATTGGCTGGAGAATATGGAAGACAACTGCAGTTTCCCCACATTCTTGTACATTTTAGTTGAATGGTGAATGATTTTATCTAGTTACCTAGACCCTCTTTCGTAGGGCAGTCCCTAGTAGTTCATCCTACTGGGAAGAGTTGTTAGGATATACTTTTACTTATTGGCAGGAACTGCTCTTGGTTTCAACCTGTTTCTTACCTTTTGGAGTGGTATACAGTTTCTTGGAAGAAGAAATACCTGTAAAATGCATTTGGGAATTGTTATTTTGTAATATCAATGAAACATGGGGGTGGGAAAATGCCATTCATTTGTATATAAGCCTTGTAAAACACGCGTATAAAATGTCTGTTGCTGTCTATGTTTTGCCATGGGAAAATAGCCACAGAGAATGTTTTTTTCTCATTAGTATTCTAAGACTTTCCATCCTAGTGGAAAGATGTGATTTGATTCATCTGCTTTACTTTGTATACGTGTTACTGAAGTATAGTAGAACCTGCCACTTTTTTTGGAAATGTAGCATAAGGATAGAGATAAATTTCATATCAGTTCAGCAGTTTCTATTTAGAAGAAGTATATTGCAGTTGAGATTGAATATAATATTTGGTTCGATTTTCTGTTCAAAATTTTCCCATGGTAGGAGCAATATTTTTCTACATATATCAGTAGGCAGGAATGATTACTTCAAAGCTTCCAAAGCCAGATACTACCCCTGCATGTTCCAACACAGCACCTGAAATGATTCCCAAGATGCACGGTAATGCGCTTTATATTGCTGAGAATGAATGAAGAACAGTTACGGTGTTGTCTACCACTGTGCAAGTTGATATCAGGATAATTTTTTTGTGCTTTCTACCTTTCAGATTTTTTCTTCTCCATTGCTACACACTGCTTACATAAGTGAACAACTGAAATATTGCTCTTGATCCTAAGGATTTAAGGATTAACATACCTAAGATCTTACATTATAGAATTCAATAATTAAATAAAATATTTTTCTTTTTCTTTTTCAGGATCAGCTCAGCTACTATTTAACAAAACAAAATCTGTAGAATATACCGTGTGCAATGAGACTATTGCCATCCCGTGCTTTGTTATTAATATGGAGGCAGAAAACACAAACGAAGTGTTCGTGAAGTGGAAATTTAAAGGAAGAGACATTTACACCTTTGATGGATCTTACAACCGTTCCACTCACGACTCTGCTTTTAAGACTTCAAGAATCAACATCTCAGAATTGCTAAAAGGAGATGCTACCTTGATGATGCATCAGAGTAATGCTGTGGCAGGAAACTACACTTGCGAAGTAACAGTATTGAGCAGAGAAGGCGAAACAACCGTAGAAGTAAAATACCGTGTTGGTAAGACTTCTCTAAAAGCTTCCTTTTCATTTGTCCTGTTACAACCTGATCCTATTAGAAAGGAGGTAAAGGGTTGGAAGCTCCTTTGAATCAGAAAGCAGGCTCTTAATAGTAGGTTTAAGATTATGAGTCCTATCTTACTTACCCTTCTAGTTTCTTCAGTGAAACTCATTTACTATTAATTTGTCTATTGTATGGGTCTCAGGATTTTGGTTAGACAACTTCTACTTGGGTAGTTGATTGTAGGGTCATCTACTCTGCATTCCTGTTTGCCACCATCAGAAGCCCTGCCCTGCCCTGCCCTGCCCTGCCCTTCCCTTCCCTTCCCTTCCCTGCCCTTCCCTTCCCCGCCCCTCCTCTCCCTCCCCTCTCTTTTCCTTACCATTTCTTGCAGTTCTAGCTGATTTCTTCAGACATATACAAGTACATTCTAACTGTGTTTTGAAATCTCTGTTTAGAATCATCAGTCATATTACTGATCTTGAGATCAATCATACTTTGAGAACCTCTGTTCTAGATGGGATCAGAACAGTTCAGGTTGATGGACTGTTATAAAATGTCTGCTACCAGACTGAGAATGGGGTGTCCAGTTTGATGAAATGTTTTGACATTGTTTAGAATTGGGAATAGAAGCTGAGTTATATCCCCCGTTCAGCCTTTACCATTCACCTTTGCAACCTTGGGAAGTTACTTGGCTGGATCCAAGCGACCTTATCTTCAGAGTGGGGATAAAAGTAGATATTAATGTTTATGTGTTCTACAGAGTCTACTGAGCATCAAATGAGATCTCATGTGGACAAGTTCTCGATATATCAAGGAATGTTGTAAGCGTTAGGTGTTTTCCTAGGATATTTATTTTGTAAGGTATAAAGTTACTAAAGCTAGAGTGACATGAGATATGAGTGATATGAGAGGGATTTGTGTGCAATGAGGAATGGCAGGATGACTCACAGTAGGTAAGGAGAATTCAGACAGTTTTTCTGTTCAGAAATCTCTCTTACATTGTAACTTTTTCTCTTGATATTAATTTGAGCTAAGGCACTTTTAAAAAAATAAATATATATCCACATACCTTGTAAGAGGGATCTAATCAGTCAGTCGGATTTACTGTGAGTGACTGAAGTTAGATAATTTAATATTTCCCTTAAAAATTTTTCTGACAAAATGTAGTTTCCATCATGCTAACCTTTACAGGCACATCCCCACCTCCCATTATACCTAATCTGATAAACACTAATTTGTCTTCCATCTCTGTAATTTGCCATTTCAACAATGTTTTATAAATGAAATCATACAATCATACAGTAGGTGGTCTTTTCAGGTTGTGCCCTTGACATCTGTCCAAGCTGTTGTATGTGTCGGGCATAAGGATTTTTTACTAAGGAGTTTATCACAGCTTATTTAACCCTTCCCCCTTTTGTAAGACATTTTGGTTGTTTCCAGTTTAGTGATAACAAATGAACAATTGTGTACAGGTTCTCATGTAGAAATAGTTTTTATTTGTTTGAGATAAATGTTTAGAAGTACAATTACTAGGTTGTGCTAAGTGTACGTATAGTTTTTAAAGAAACTGCCAAACTGCTTTTTTCCAGAGTGGCAGTTTCATTTTACATTCCCTTTAGAAATGTAAGAGTGATCTAGCTTCTTTACATCCTTGCCAGCATCTGGTGCTATGATTTTGCACCCATTTTTTTCTGGGGGGAAAAAAAAAACACCACAAAAAAAACGTTAAATGACACAGTACTCTTACTATGCAATACCCATTTGTTACAGTGAGGATCTCACCCATCATGGGGACTTTGTAGATAGGCATTAGAAACCATTTTCACTAGGTTGTGCTTTCTGGCAGATTATACAGATACAAGTATAAATGAGAAATAGAAATGACTCAATAGGGAACTGAAGTCCACTTAAAAGAATGCAGGTAATAGTGACCATTGTGTGTGCCCCTCTTTTTTACTTCTTGAGCAGCACTAGGAACACAGTAAGATATACATGGAAGACAGCAGAATATAGTTTTATATACCTTTGGTGCCTATGCATACTATAGTACTATGCAAAGAGTACCAGACTTGAATTTAGAAAGCTGTTTATTCTATACTGTATCATTTTCTAGCTTAAGAAAGCTTGGATTAAAAAAAAAAAACTAGCCCTCAGATTCGTATCAGTACTGGGGGATATTATTTTCATAAATAAGGTAGCATCTCTCTTAGTGGAGATTGATTGAATGCCTATTATGTGTCAGGCACTGTGCTAGGCACTGTGAGTTCTATAATGACTCAGACAATAACCCTGATTCCAAGGAAGTGATTGCAGTACCAGTAAGAAGAATAAAATGACCTAACATTTATTTGAACACATTCCAGATATTTTATGTATGTTATGTCTTGTTATTTTCTCAAAAGCTCTAGGAGATAGATGTAAGCCTTGCAATTTAACAAATGGGGAAGCAAATGAGATTCCAGGTCAGAGTAACAGCCAAGATTTTAACCTAGATCCCACTGTCCATAAAACCCAGTATTTTTACCAGTACAATATATGATTTCTATGAAAACACCTTGTCAGTAACCAAATAGTGAGTATAAATAGTAGTAGTCATAAAATTTATTATTCATATTTCTATTTCTATTAATGATGCAAAAACTTGAAAATTTTAATTTTATCTAAGTAAGATATTAGAGTTTTGATTTAAAATGTTGAGTTCAACAGAGTTGCTGATTCTACCTTATCAACATGATATACACTGTTTATAATGATGACATAAAGGACCCTTGTATTAGTTTTCTGGTGCTGCATAACACATACCCACAAACATGGTAGCTGAAAACTATTTGTTTATTGAGTTAGTTAAAGAGAATCATGGACATCCATCTCCCCACACCCCCACCTACCACCAGGGAGCACCTGACCATTTATTAGGTCATGGTGGGACTGGGTTCTCTGAGCAAAGTCTTACAGGACTAAAATCAAGATGTCAGCCAGGTTGTAGTCTTATCTGGAGTTTAAGGCAGAAACTGATTCTGTGGCAGAATTCAGTTGCTCGTGTTTGTAGGACTGAAGTCTCTGTTTCTTTGCTGGCTAGATGTCTTTAAGAGGCTTCTCTCAGTTCCTAGAGGTTGCCCCCATTACTTGAACATAGCCCTTTGCACATGTAAAGCCAGTGAAGGAGAATTTCTTAAATACTGAATTTATTTTGCCAGAAAGAGCCCAGACCTTTCAGGGTATCACTTGATTAGGTCAGCCCTTTCTCCCTCAATGATAATCTTCCTTTCTTAAAGTCAGCTGATTGAAGACCTTAATTACATCAGCAAACTTGGTTTTGCCAGGTAAAATACCATAATAATGGAAATGCAATCCACCATATTCATAGTCTAATACCCATGCCAGGGAATTATGAATGGCATGTATATCAGGTACAGGGATTTGAGGGTCACCTTAGAATTCTGGGTTTGATTAAATAACGGAACTCTAGCCTGGCAGTGTCAACATATCAAAAAAGCCATCTTGATCTGTAACATCAAACAAAAAATTGGTTTGAATTTTAATGTTGTAACTGTTATTGTGATATTTTGTTTGCTTATTTTTTTGGTGGAAACATTCTCTGCATTTGTGGAGGTTTGCATGTGTCTATTTGGAGGAGAAATACATTTAGTTGATTAAAGTGATCTTTTTTTCCAGGTTGTCCTATTTTTGTGTACAAGAAAAAATGAATGATAAGAAAAATGAGGTTCTGGGTTTTAATAACACTTAAGCATGGAAGCAAAATTTAAACATTCATAGGCCACACCCTCTTAACACCAATTCTTTTCCTTTCCATTAGCAAGAAGTTTATTTCCCTGGGAACCACTCCATCTGAACAAGAATAGGGGAGAGTGATGGACAGAGTTATCATCTATATAGTTTGGGGAGAGAAGGATGTGAATGCCCTTGGATTAACGTTCTTTCTTTGTTTTTTGTTTTTTTTTTTTTCAATTTTTATCTGTATAAATTTCTACAAATGAAAGTTTATATTATCATTAAAAACTTTAGCAGGGCTGGGGAACCTGCAGTCTTTTTTTTTTTAATTAAATCATAGCTGTGTAAATTAATGCAATCAGGGGTACAATGTACTGGTTTTATATATAATTTGAAATATTTTCATCAAACTGGTCAACATAGCCTTCATGTGAAAGCTTTCATATGAAAGCTATAAATTAGTTTCATAGTAGAGCTGAGTACATTGGATACTTTTTCTTCCATTCTTGAGATATTTTGCTAAGAAGAATATATTCCAGCTTCATCCATGTAAACATGAAAGAGGTAAAGTCTCCATCTTTCTTTAGGGCTGTATAATATTCTGTGGTGTACATATACCACAATTTATTGGTACATTTGTGGGTTGATGGGCACTTAGGCTTCTTCCATGACTTAGCAATTATGAATTGGGCTGAAATAAACAGTCTGGTACAAATATCTTTGTTATAATGTGATTTTTGGTCTTCTGGATATATACCTCATAGAGGAATTGTAGGATCAAATGACAGGTCTATTTTTAGTTCTCTAAGTATTCTCCAAACATCTTTCCAAAAGGAACATATTAGTTTGCATTCCTAACAGCAGTGTAGAAGTATTCCCTTTTCTCCATATCCACACCAACATCTCTGGTTTTGGGATTTTGTGATGTGGGCTGATCTTACTGGAGTTAGATGATATATCAAAGTAGTTTTGATTTGCATTTCTCTGATGATTAAGGAGATGAGCATTTTTTCATATGTCTGTAGGCTGTGCACCTGTCTTCTTCAGAGACGTTTCTCTTCAATTCCCGTACCCACCCTGAGATGGGATCACTTGTTCTTTTCTTCCTAATATGTTTGACTTCTCTGTGGATTCTGGTTATTAAACCTTTGTCGGAGACATAACCTGCAAATATCTTCTCCCATTCTGAGGGCTGTCTGCTTGCTTTACTTACTTTGTTCTGTGCTGTGCAGAAGCTTTTTAGTTTGATCAAGTCCTAGTAGTGTATTTTTGGTGTTGTTTCAGTTGTCTGGGGGGCTGGGGGCTATTCCTCATAAAATACTCGCCGAGGCCAATTTCTTAAGAGTTTTCCATGCACTTTCTTCTACATTTTTATAGTTTCATGTCTTAAGTTTAAATCTTTTCTTTTTTTTTTTTTTAAATATGGAACGCTTCATGAATTTGCGTGTCATCCTTGCGCAGGGGCCATGCTAATCTTCTCTGTATCGTTCCAATTTTAGTATATGTGCTGCCGAATCTTTAATCCAGTGAGAGTCTATCTTAGTTAATGGTGAAAGGTGTGGGTCCAGTTTCAGTCTTCTATAGGGTGGCCAGCCAATTCACCCAGCACCATTTGTTAAATAGGGAATCTTTTCCCCACTGAATGTTTTTAATTGGCTTGTCAAAGATCAAATAATGGTAAGTAGTTCAACTCGTCTCTTGGTTCTCTAGTCTATTCCAGACATCTACTTCTCTGTTTTTATGCCAGTACCATGCTGTTTTGATCACTATCGATTTATAGTATAGTCTGAGTTCTGGTAGCGTGATTCCTCCTGCTTTGTTTTTATTTCTGAGTAATGTTTTGACTATTCGAGGTTTTTTTCTGATTCCATATCAAACGAAGTATTATTTTTTCAAGATCTTTAAAGTATGATAGTGGAGCTTTAATAGGGATTGCATTAAAGTTGTGTATTGCTTTGGGTAGTATGGACATTTTAACAATGTTGATTCTTCCCAGCCATGACCATGGTATGTTTTTCCATTTGTTAACGTCTTCATCTATTTCTTTTCTAAAAGTTTCATAGTTCTCTTGGTAGAGATCTTTCACATCCTTTGTTATGTATACTCTCCAATATTTCATATTCTTTGGCACTACTGTGAAAGGAATAGAGTCCTTGACTTTTTTCAGCTTGGTTATTGTTGGTATATATAAAGGCTACAGATTTATGGGTGTTGATTTTGTAGCCTGAGACATTGCTGTATTCCTTGATCACTTCTAAAAGTTTTATAGTAGAATCCCTAGTGTTTTCCAGATATATGATCATATCGTCTACAAAGAGTGAAAGTTTGATCTCTTCTGACCCTATGTGGATACCCTTGATCACCACCTTTTCTTCCCTAATTGTAGTGGCTAAAACTTCCATTACAATGTTAAAGAGCAATGGGGACCGTGGGCAATCTTGCCTGGTTCCTGATCTAAGTGGAAATGATTTCAATTCAACTCCATTCAATACGATATTGGCTGTGGGTTTGCTGTTGATGGCCTCTGTTAGTTTAAGAAATGTCCCTTTTATACCAGTTTTCTTAAGTGTTCTGATCATGAAGGAATGCTGAATATTATCAAAAGCTTATTTTGCATCAATTGAAAGAATCATATGGTCCTTATTTTTTAGTTTATGTGTTGAATTACAGTTATAGATTTACGTATATTGAAACAGCATAGAGACCCAGTGATAAATCCCACTTGGTCGTGGTGTATAACTTTTGTGATGTGTTGTTGGATTCTGTTTGTTAGGATCTTATTGAGTATTTTAATATCAATATTCATTAGTGATATTGGTCTATAATTTTCTTTTTTCGTTGGGTCTTTCCCTGGTTTTGGGATCAAGGTGATGTTTGCTTCATAGAATGTGTTGGGTAATATTCCTTCTTTTTCTATATTTTGGAAGAGGTTTAGTAGTACAG
>CAUYPK010083533.1:0-27794 GCA_963574355.1 Loris lydekkerianus | reverse complement strand
ATATTATTGTTAAAATTATATGCTTTTGTGTGAGTGTTTGTCTGTTTTGGCAGGTCACTGCGTGGTGTGGCTCTCTGACTCTCACAGTTTAAAATTTTGGCTCTTTGTGTCGAACTTGTTCGCCACCCCTGATCTAGAGCTGCACTGTCGATTCCCAGCACAAAGCCACCAGGTGCACACTACCCCTGTTGAGATGATATAAATAAATTCCTTTTTGTGAGTAGGAGTCCCTATTCATCTTTATGATAACCGTATGAAACGGATGTTCTTATCCTCATTATACAGAGGAAGTGAAGATTCAGAGAGTGGTAATTTGCCCAGAGTCACACAGCAAGAGGCAGGGTCTCTCCAAACAGATATCCCTCAAGATATTGAAACAATGGCCCGTAATGACAACTGCTATTGGGGGACCAAAAACTAACATCCTCTCATTGGAGAAGCCCTATATCCCCCCTTCAAAGTGCAGGCTCCACCATTTCTGGCCCCTCTGCTCTTTCTCACACTGCTCTGGCCTTTCACTTCTCAGCTCCTCTTCTACTTCCAATTCCTAAAGGCAGGTGCTCTCCCCCAAGGCTTCTCCTTGGTGCTTTCTTCCTCGGCCTATGCCCTCTTGAACCTCCCCTTACATCCATCCAGCTCAGATCTCTCCAGACCCATCTGCCCCTGATGGCTGCTATTCCTTCCAGAATGCAAATCCTATTCTGAGACTGTCAATGGCTCCCCAGGGTCCATCAGAGGAGCAAATTCCTCCCTAAGGCATCCAGGCTCGGGTACCCCTATCCTTGCTTCCTTCCCAATCCAGGGACTTCATCCATCTGTGTTCTCAGCCTTTATTTCTGCTGTCCCTCCAGCATGTGTCCCCTCCCTACCATGTTCGCTCAAGGGATTTCTAACTTCCCAGACTAACAGCACATGTCCTTCCTCCATGAAGTCCTTCTCCTTGGAGAACCTACCCCCAAATTCCTTGGGCAAAAGGCTACTTTCGTGCTTCCCTTGATTATTCTTCTACCCCAGGTCAGAGGGAGTCTGGCACTGAGAGTCAGGAGACAATGTCATTCCATGCCCACTGGTTTGACCTCTTTGTCTAAGAGTCTCCCCAACTACAAAATGAAGAGGTAGAATTGGATCAGCATTCCCAAAATTTCATTCAACAATCACCATTTTTACTTTATCTTATGCTTCACTATTTCTCTACTCTTTTTTAAAATATATATATATTGCTACATTGCTTCCTATGATTGGAAAAACCAATGTCACTTCCAATAAATATTGCAGTAAAGAAAAGGTAATCGTGAAAATAAACATACTTGATGATGTAAGAAATGTCTGTGTAATGCCTCAAATCCTCCAATGTCTACTTCTGAGAAGCAATCTAGATAGTCAAAAGCTTTGTCAAAGATAAACAAAGCTGGACACTAGTTAAAATGGTAAGGACAGAATTTAATCAGCAGACTCGGCGCCTGAAGCTCAGTGGCTAGGGCAATGGACACATACACTGGGGCTGGCAGGTTCAAACAGAGCCCCTTGCCTGCTAAACAACGGCAACTACAACAAGAACAAATAGCCGGGCGTTGTGGCAAGCGCCTGTAGTCCCAGCTACTCTGGAGACTGAGGCGAGAGAATAACTTAAGCCCTGGAGTTTGAGGTTGCTGTGAGCTGTGACACCACATCACTCTACTGAGGGCGGCATGTCCTCAGATCGGGGCATACAATCCAAATTTCTTACCTTCAGCTGAGTTCTCTGCCCAAACGTTCTGCCCTACAGGGCATAATTCAGAGGGCAATGTCCCCAAGAATACAGATGAACAGCTTAATTTCCCTTGGAAAGTAAAAGTCATCCCTGCTCGCTCTCGCGCGCGCGCTCTCTCTCTCTCTCTCACACACACACACACACACACACACACACACACACACACACGGAGGGGGAAAGTGACTGCTTAAGCCATAACACCCAAAGCAAGGCCAAGGGATCCCAGGGAGTGAGCCCACTCTTCCTGACAGTGTTCCACTGGCAGAAGCCAAGGCAGGGCTGGGGGATAAGGGCCTGCAGTTCTCTGATAGCAGAGCCTGCTTTCCACGCCTTTATTGCAGCCGGTCTTGATCTTGACTCCTGGTGCACCGGCCAGGAGCTGAGAGTAGCCTGGGGGAAGCCTGGGGGACCCATTACTGTGCTCTTCTGGGCTACCCAATCCTGTCAGGGTCCAGCTGCCGGACCCCAGAATGTGCCCAACCCAGTCCTGGTAGTTCACTCAATGATGATGAGTGAAGAGAAAGGTGTGGTTTCCAATCTCTGGAAGAAGAGGGAGCATTGCCACTCTTGGGAGATTTAGGAGTATGCTGCTGCTTAAATCTGACGGGCGTCACTGCCCACACCTGGTAAACGTCACTGCTTACCCCTGAGGGCCTTAATTGGTTCCCAGTGCTGCGCAGTAGGAAGACCACTGTCTCCACCTTGGGCTAGCGAAGGCCCCAGTTAGGTTCAGCCCAGCCTTGAAGATGCCACGGGGAGCACCGGCAGCTGCAGGCACTCGGAAGCCGGGACCCCAACGCTGCAGAGGGCCCCTATCCACTCCAAACGCCTCAGTAGGGCAACAATCCGAGGCAGGCCTTAGGGCACATCCTGGCTGTGACCCAACAGAGGGCGGCCACACCCTAGGGGAGAGGCCGGGTAGTGTCCGCAGGACGCGGGTCTCCCAGTCTAACTCCTCTGCACAGAGCTCCCGCCGACACTATCCTCCAGGCCACCCTGCCCGCGAACCAGCAGGTCCCACGGACACTCGGAAGGGCAGGGGGTCGGCCTCGGAGCGGCGGGACGGTCCTCGGAGGGCGCCCTCCAGGCCGAAGCCACCTTCTAAGACCCCGGACATGGCCCGCGGCGGCGGTCAGAACTGGAGCTCCGGGGAGTCGGATGGGCAGCCCGAGGAGGAGGCGCCCGAGGATACCGGGTGAGCTGGTGGGGCCGCTCCGGGCCGGGCGTCGGGCTCCGCGCGCCTGCCCGGCAACCCCGAGCGCCGCCGGAACCTCCGCGAAAGTTCCAGGCCTTTGTGGCGTCATAGTCTCCTGGCGGAACCTTCCGCCGGCGCCGAATAAAACCCGCTGCGGAGGCGCCGGCGGCTCGAGTGTGGCGGGGCCGGGCGCGGAGGTCGGCCTGGCGCAGGCGAGCGGGAGGGATCCCCGGGCGGCGGCCGTGGCTGTGGCCGCGAGCGTGAAGCGGGCGGGCGGCGGGGCGCGGACCAGGTGGGCGTCCGGGGCGCGCTGACCGTCAGTGCTCGCCTGCCCCGCCCCGCAGAGACAAGATGGTGAAGGAGACACATTACTATGACATCCTGGGGGTGAAGCCCAGCGCCTCCCCGGAGGAGATCAAGAAGGCCTATCGGAAGCTGGCGCTCAAGTACCATCCGGACAAGAACCCGGATGAGGGCGAGAAGGTGCGGGTTGGCGCGGGCCGGGCTGGTGCGGGGCGTTGTGGCCCGCTGTGAATTATTCAGCCTGGGAGGACCGGGGCTGTGAATTATTGAAGGCAGCAGCGGGGAGCACGAGCCGCGTTAGTTCCCGAGACTGAAGCCTCAGCTGGCCGGGCCAGGTTGGGGGCGGCCGGTGGAGGGCATTTCGCGAGCCCCGGCTGGTGGAGGGTGCGTGTGGTACCCGGGACCAGAGGGACTCAGACCCCTGTGAGCCCCTGCATAGCCCATTCATTCCTCCACCGGCTCCACAAGTGTTTACGGAGCCCCCACTGTGTGTGCCTGATCCCAGGGATCCTCTGGGGCTGGACTTTGGGAGCCGGGTTCTCATAGGTGTGCGGGCAGTACCGCGGGAGCGGGAGCCAGCAAGTCGGGAAACAGAGGCACGCCAGGAGTTGTGTACTTGCTGGCAACCACCGGCTCATGTTCCCTGTTGATGCATCACTCCTAGGCATGAGTTTCTTTCACTTGATAAACCCAGCATCCCTCTTGAGAATGACAGGCTGGATTTGGCCGGTGCCTGTCTTCTGCCTGATACACTGGTCAGACATTGAATAATCCCATTTTCTTTATTATACAGGGGACTGAACATCTGCAACCTGACATCAGCTTACATGCATATACGTTTTCTGACAGATGACCCACAGTCCATCTTAAGTACCAATAACAGGCTGAAAATGCTTTGCATAATAGGGACCTAAATTAAACTTTTTCATCCTGTTTATAAAACAGTCTGTTTTTTGTTGTTGTTTGTTTGTTTGTTTGTTGTGCAGTTTTTTGGCCAGGGCTGGGTTTGAACCCACCACCTCCGGCATATGGGGCCCTACTCCTTTGAGCTACAGGGGCTGCCCAAAACAGTCTGTTTTTTATTTCCAAAGAGGCTCATGACCCACTTGACTAGGTGACTTGAAGGAGTAGTATTTCCAGGAAAGATTGTCAGCTGGCCTGCCCATTCCTCCCTCTATTTCTTGCAAATTTCTTACAAAACTTTAGTGTCTTGGAATGTGAGGCTGGTGTGGTATTCTATAGCATTGACTCCTGGGCCACTTCTGAAGCCACCATTTAATAACCTGTGTATCATTTAGATCTGCGGAAATGACTTGCAAATCAAAATACCTGTCTGCATTAGTTACTTCAAGCTGAGAAGAGAAGGCTACTTAGGAAGGCTGGCTGAGTGGCAACAGTGATAGAATGTTTATATTTAGCCACATGTGCCTGTCACAAGTTTAAAATGCTTTTGTGTAAGACCATTTGTGTTACTTACGTTCTTTTTCATCTATATTTAGGTGGCTTACTGTAGCTTTTAAAGTCATTGGCTTTTTACACTGATCACCGCCCTAAATTCATTGTAGTGTTTCTGACAGTCCCTTTAAGAAGAACTTCTAGGATTCTGATTTCATGTTTCAGCAGGCTGGATAAAGGTGACATGTGGGAAAGTCTTCCAGCCTTGGTTTCAGGTCAAATCTCATACAACTCACTAAGAGTGAGTTCATGACTGTGTTCATGTGGTTTGAAATGAGTGTGCTTTTGGGGTTCTGAAACTTATTAAAAAAGAAATTCAACCTGTACTACACATATGTAGCTTTCACCCTTCACATACCTGTCTGGGAGGGTTCTTTTGTTTGCTTTAAACTAGTTTTTGTTTTGTTTTGTTTTATAGCCAGGCACTGAATTAGTGTCACATAAATGAGCTTTTGGCAATGAGATCTGACAGGTCTCTCTCAGCCTGGGGGGGGCTTCTGTGATGTTCCCACTGCCAAGAATACTTTCCCCTTTCTTCCTTTAATGAAGGGGATAAAGTCCTTTTGTTTAGTTTGCAGCTAAAATGTCTTCCAGGAGGCTGCCTGTTGAGCATAGACTGAACCACTGGGCCAGTATTCATGCTACTTTATTAGTGCTACTTGTTTGATACCCATATTCCCTGCAGTGGTATGTCCAGGGAAGGCCATTTATGGGCTATGTGTCTAGATGTGAAGGGTAGGTACTAAAATATTTGTTGGCTGGCTAAGTGAATGAATAGCAATGTCATGAGAAGAAATGCACTTAAATTCTATGTAGGAAGAAGAGAGAGCCCAATAAAGGCACAGACTGGAAGGGAGGTTAGTTACAGTGAAGGAGGGCTTGAGAGGTCAGTGGAAATTTGGATTGGAAATCGATGGAGATAAGGACAGAGGAGACTCAGTTGTAGGAACTCTGCTGTAAAGTTTCCCAGAGAAGGCTCATTGATTCATTCATTTATTTACCTACCGTGTAACTCCTCTTCTGCTCCTACTGTGTGCTGGGGACACTGTGTAGGCGTGTAGAGCATTGTGTGATGCTCTTCCACTTTATCTGTCACAAGTGTTAACCTTTAATTTTTTTTCTTTTAAGTTTGTCACTGTATTATTAATGTCTTTTCAAAAATAGATTATGTCAGTCCTTTCCCCCCTTGCACCACGACAACTGAGAAGGCCGTTGGGGTGTTGGTCTTTGTTTTCAGCTCTGTTGTCCTGTGTTGCTAAGCGTTGGGGCAGCTTGTGTGTGTTGTTTGTTAGGTGCTCTGTATGGAGTCTGTACTTCATGGCGGGTACTTTTTGCAGGTCATGCCGGTGGATAGTAGGTCAGCAAGATCGTCTCTTTTAGGGGCAGGGATGGGGTCATATTCTTGGCTGTTACCCTGTGACTATGAGTTTGGTCTTTTGGTCATTTTCATTGGAACTTTATTTGAATAACAGGTTTTCAAGTTAAAAATAATAAAAGATATTATAATAATACAGAAAATTTCAAAATACAGAAGAAAGCCCACCAAGTACGTGTCATCGTAATCACACTGTGCTTCCTTTCAGGCTTTTCCTAGAAAGATCATACGTGGTCATCCTGGAACAGACCATTTTTTTCTCTGTCTCCATTTAATATTTTATCATAAGTATGTCTAAGCTGTTGCATAGTCCTCAGCTGTTTTGTCCAGCTGTATATCAATGCAGTTAAGATTCTGTGACTGAAAGGCAATCTGGGCACAGCACTTCTCTCTACCTGGGAGAAAGGAATCCCGGCAGGGAGCTAAGATGGACTTTGGAGTCTGGGACCTCAGAAGTGGGGTAGACCCACTACTGGTATTGGAATTTCCCAACCCATGTAAGATCTGGCCTTCAACTAAATGTCCCAAGCAACAGGATATTTCTTTCTTCATTCATAGATTAATTCTGTTAAGTCCAAGGGTCTTGTGAGTATCCAGGCTATTTGGTGAGTGTTTTCCTGTTAAGCATATTTACCTAGTCTCTGACCTGCACACAAGCCCAGAAACACTACAGGGACTCCCTTGGCCTAGTTGTTTCCTGATCTTCCATTCCAGGCTCACTTCAATATTTCTGCTAAGGAAAGGGGTAGTAGTGAATGGTATGAGAATTAACATAAAAAGATATAGCTGCCTTTTATATGATGTTGATTTTTTCTTTTTTTTTTTTTTGGAGAGAAAAGTCTGTTGCCCAGGCTAGAGTGCCATGGCGTCAGCCTAGGTCACAGCAACCTCAAACCCCTGGGTCCAAGTGATTCTCCTACCTCAGCCTTCTGAATAGCTAGGACTACAGGTGCCCATCACAATGCTCTGCTAGTTTTTAGTAGTGACAGGGTCTCACTTTTGCTCAGCCTGGTTTTGAACTCCTGAACTCAAGGGAGCCTCCCACCTCAGCCTCCCAGAGTGCTAGGATTATAGGTGTGAGCCACTATGTCTCACCACAATGTTGATTTTTTTAAATCAATGTTGATTTTTTTTTTCTGTTAATTTTTCAAATTGTCCAGTTTTTTGTTAGCTATGATTTAGTAGCTATTATTTACTAATTATTTATTAGGTCTCAATCAGGGATATGTAGAACAGGGAAGTATCTAGTAACTTCAATTTCTATAATTCTGTCTTCATGGCACTTTTTCTGTATCATAAGGTGTGGTGTAGCATGTGTCTCCCAGACTAAACTGACTCTTCAGAGGTCCAAGATACCACCTCACTTACTTATTTTTAAATTCCCAGAATCAAGCCATTCATCCAATAAATAATTGCAAGTGTTCTGTGTGACATGGTTGGCTCAGGGAGTTTTCAGTGGGCAAAGTCCCTGTCCCTCATGGAGCTTACATTGCAGTGGGGATACAGCATGTTAAGTGCTGCTTAATGCCATGGAGAAAAATGAAGCAGGGCAGGGGGGTGGGAGGGTCTGGGGGTAGGCTTGCAGTTTTAAAGCTGGACCATTAGGGAGGCTCAAACTTTGAGCAAAAGCTTGAAAGAGGTTAGTGGGGAGGCCACACCAGATGGAGCTGCTGCCAAGGCACACATTATGGAGTTGATGAGAAACAGCAAGGAGGCCGGCACAGAGTTGGGGGTGAGGAGGAGTGCAGGAGATGCAGGGCTTGTAGATGAGAGTCATCTGGTGGCCTGGGCTACCTTGTATGGATTTTGGCAGAGAATACATGCACTTAGCAGGCTAAGGTGGAGAACAGACTGAAAGCTGGGGTGAGGTGGGAAGAGGGAGACAGTGAGGAGGTTAGTGTGGTAGTCCAGACAAGGCCTTTGGGATGATATGGGATGCAACTTTGGTAAGAAAGAAGGGATTTTGCATAGTTTAGTGTTCTGATTTTATTTTAAATACTTCATGTACCTGCAGAAAAGATGAGAGTGGTACAATAAACACCTGTGTATCTTGTATCTAACTATCAATTGTAAATAAGTTGTCAGATTTGCTTTTTCTGTTATTATTTATTATTACTATTTGCTAAAGCTTTTGAGAGTAAGTTGTATACATCATAACAATTCAGCCCAACTACTACAAGATGTTTCTCTTAAGGAATAAGGGCATCTTTGTCCTTGTCCATACCGTAGTGCAATTATCAAACACTGAGAAAAAGATTCACATTTCTCCAGTTGTTCCAATAATGTCCTTTGCAGCCATTTTTTTCTCCCTGTACAAGACCCAATCCAGCATCACACAATTGCATGTAGTTTTCCTGTCTTTTAGTCTTGCAGAATGTCACTCAGTTTGGGTTTTCTGATTCTTTTCTTAGAATTGGATTCCAGTGACACATTTTTGGCAGGAAAGCTATTCATGGGATATTGTGTCTGTCTTAGGGTACTGGAGGTGCAGATGTGAAGGTAGTGCCGACAGGATTTATTGACAGGTGAGGCTGGCATTACTAGTAACTGAGATATGGGGAAGACTCAGGGGGAGGGCAAGACTTGGGGTAAGTCAGGAATACAGGTTTGTACTAATATCTTAGTATGTAGGTGTTCACGGTTGAATTTCATGCTAGTAAAGTAATTCCCATGGGCAGGAAAGCCACTGGTAGCACATGCAGTCTTGGGCTTATCTAGTCATAGATTAAGCTCCAGCGCGGTCTCATTGAATCCTAGCTGGACTCAGCTTCTGTCTGGTGCAGCCGGAGTAGGGTAAAACTTTGCCTCTCTGCTGCACTCTCTCCCTTTCTCTTGCAGTGTCCCTGCCACCAGTTCCTTAGCAGTGTTTGTCCTCTGTTTCCCAGTTTACAAAGGAAGTAGATGGGAAGTTCAAGTTCCAGATAGGGGAAGTATTCTGGCTAGTTTAAAGAATCGGGTGCAGAATACCTCTGTTATTCATATGGTGGGTTTGCTTAATAAAACAACTCCAACCTCCTTGCTCTGTTTTTTTAAAATCTCTCTCTTTTTTTCTTTTCAAGTTCAAACTCATATCCCAGGCATATGAAGTGCTTTCAGATCCAAAGAAAAGGGACATTTATGACCAGGGCGGAGAACAGGCAATTAAAGAAGGAGGTGCAGGTGGCCCCAGCTTCTCTTCACCCATGGACATCTTTGACATGTTCTTTGGTGGTGGAGGACGGATGGCTAGAGAGAGAAGAGGTAAATGCTTTTAAAGAAACACAAGCACATTTTATAGTTTCCACAGTGGTACATTTTGTTGGAATCAGTATGGATTATGCTTTAAAAAGGTACAGTTGTCACATTTGGGGTTCATTAACCTTAAGTAGTTCAACACTTGTCTAGTGTCCAGGCTACCTGGAATCTCTCCATGTACTCAGTAATTATGTGGCACCGCCCCACCCAGACACCACATATGCAGGAGCAGATGACATGGTGGGTAGGGAGAAGGAATGTCAACTTCGCCTTGCCCTCTTTTCCTCTGTCGATTGGGTCAGGCTCCTGAGTGTCCTGGGGGATATAAATGGCAACTCCTGTGGTTGTTAGCTACCCCTTTATCAGAGTGCTGTCCCCCTCCCTCCCTTCATGGCTCTTGGTTCTCCTGACCTGGGCTGGGCCCGTGGGCTGTCTAATCCTGCTTAGTATCTGCCACATTCAGGATGGCCTCGTTTTCCCAGCCTGCTCAGGAGATTTTCTAGGTAACAATATTTGCCACTTTGTGTTTTAAAATCTTGGTAAACAACCTGCCTTTCTTTTCATAATGCATTTTAATTCATCTCCAGGAGGTGAACGAGGAACTGAGCCCTTAGCTGAATGGCCCCCCAGGTCACTGTTTCTGAATTCTGGGTGTTGCATTTCCTACATCTTACTTCTTGCCAAATCATGGGCACCTGTTATCAGCAGTCTCTAACAGGCTAGCTCCTTTCCTCCCTGTCCAGTTTACTGTTGACAAGCCATTTTGGATCCTGCAGCCAGATAGATAACCAAGCTTATGCCAATTCTGGATAAAGTCAGAAGAAATAAATTCTTCATTGAGGTTTAGAAAGTGTGATTTTGGCCTATGAGGGCCCCTAGATGAATGATGCTGTACTTGTTCTCATGTTATAATTGACTTCGAGCTGTAAAAAGCTGGGTGACAGGGGCCAGGCACGGTGGCTCACACCTGTAATCCCAGCACTTGGGAGGCGAAGGCAGGTGAAATGCCTAAGCTCACATGTTTGAGACCAGCCTGAGACAGAGCAAGATCCTATCTCTAAAAAATAGCTGGGCATGTGGTGGGTACCTATAGTCCAGTTACTTGGGAGGCTGAGGCAAGAGGATCACTTGAACCCAAGAGTTTGAGGTTGCTGTGAGCTGAGACACCACAGCACTCTACCGAGGGTGACCAAGTGAGACTCTCAAAAAAAAAAAAGCAGGGTGTCAATTTTGTTGAACACAAAGTGTTTATTAGAGAAAGACCTTTGCCCATTGTCTGGGTGTACTTTCTGCTCATGTAATTGATGGTAAGCACCTGATGACAACCTTGCATGTTCTCTTGCCCAGCTCTCTCTGCCTTGAGATGAAAAACTTCATGTTCTTAATTAAGTCATCTCTCAAAGTTGACAGCCAATAAACCAGGACACCTTGTCTCAGTGCCTGGCAGAGTTCCACAGGCAGCAGGGAGATCTTGAAGCTGTCACTTCTGATGCTGCCATAGGCTGGAGCAAACACACTCACACTCTCAAGAAGAGATGCCCACCATCCTGAAAACAGAAACGAGATTTTGGCAGAGGAAAGGATTCTCAGTTGGCCACAGATTACAAAAGGGCTCAGAAAGTAAAGCACTTTATGTTTAAGGAAGAATTTTAGGGAAAGGTCCAGAGACATTCATTGGTATTAGGCTTCTCAGTTAGCAATTTCCCTGTCCTCAGATTTAGTATCAGAAAATAAAGGTGGAAAGTCTTTTGGTGGACCTCTATAAATGATTGAACAATTCACTCATAGCTAAGGGGAGGGTATTGGTACAATAGAAGCATTGCTTCCTGCCGGGACAGGTGTGAATGACCCCAGCACAGCTTTGAGTCTTTGGAGACTTCATATAACTAAGGGTCTAATGGGTAGTATTTAATACAGTGGTATATTTAATTCATGATTACTGAATTTTTTTTCTCCCTTGGTAAGGCAAGAATGTTGTGCATCAGTTGTCTGTAACTCTTGAAGACTTGTATAATGGAGTCACAAAGAAATTGGCCCTCCAGAAAAATGTGATCTGTGAGAAATGTGAAGGTAAAAAATTACTTTTTTATGAATCTCAAAGCTGTGGTCCTTCAGATTTAGAAGCAGATCTGCTTATTTTATAGTTCACAGAAAAATAATTCATCTTCTCAAATTCAAGAGTCAAGCAGAGGCTGCAAACATGTGTCCCAAGTGCCAGATCTGTTTGCCTGAATGAACTTTTCCTTGAGCCATTCAATATGTTGACAATTATTTTAAAATTTAAAAATCAAGGCAATTCACATAATCTAGGAGTTGACAAACTGTTTCTGTAAAGGGCCAGATAGTAAATATTTTAGGTTTTGTGGGTCATGCAGTCTATTTTAACTTCTCAATTCTATAGTCACAGTATATAAGTTAACAGACATTCTTGTGTTCCAGTGAAGCTTTATTTACAAAACAAGGCAGTCTGGCCATAGTCTTTTGACCCCTCACTTAAATGTACATGTAATTAACATAAGTTTTTAGAATCTGAGTTTTCAAGAAAAGTCCTATCTGGTGTCCCCGGCGCCATACTGACCCACAGGGAATTGACTATTCTATGAATAGCACTGTGTTTTCTGGATGTCCACAGCCCCAGCTTCCTCATTTACCTGTGATCATGGTGATTTATCAACCCTGGGGTGGAAGAAAATACATTTGACCAAAGTAAAGTAAAAAAATTGGATTGGTGCAGCCAAAGACACACAGGTTTGAGATCAGATGTTGACATTATTATCTGCTTGGCTAGGGTCACCCAGATTCTTCCACATTTTTTTTTTACTAATTGTAAGTAGAATTTCAAACCCAGTGTCCGTTGTAATGATTCACTATTCTGCTATGGCATACAACGAGGACACAAGTCAGGGAGAGCACAGCTCTCACTGCTGCTGCTCCCACTCCCCACTGTCCCCCAACCTCTGCAGGCATTGGTGGGAAGAAGGGATCCGTGGAAAAGTGCCCAATATGCAAGGGGCGAGGGATGCAGATCCACATCCAGCAGATCGGGCCGGGCATGGTACAGCAGATCCAGACTGTGTGCATTGAGTGCAAGGGCCAGGGTGAGCGCATCAACCCCAAGGACCGATGTGAGAGCTGCAATGGCGCCAAGGTGATCCGTGAGAAGAAGATTATCGAGGTACATGTTGAAAAAGGTGAGGCTGCGCATAACTAGCGCTCCACACTGGCTGGAAATGCTACCCAGGGCTAGTTGTGGGACACACAAGTTAGGGATCAGGGAGGTAAGCTAACTTACCAGTATAAGTTAACAGACATTCTTGTGTTAAGGTCACTGCGTGTATTAGGGCATGCTGTGAATTTTGCCTATTTTCAGGTCATCTTCTCTTGACTTTTCCTGGACTTATTTCCATTCCATGTCACCTGACAAAGCTTTCTTGCTGAGGTCTGCCTAGTTAAGATGACAAACCACCTCTTTTTGAGGTTTTCTAACACTCTGAAAGTCTTAGTTGGCCTCAGTTTTGGTTCACTGCCCTCTCCTAACATTCACAAACCATTCCTTAGAGCAGCAATTCTCAACCTGGGGTCGCGACCACTTTGGGGGTCCAACGACCCTTTCACAGGGGTCACCTAAATACATCCTGCATATCAGATATTTACATTACAATTCATAACATAGCAAAATTACAGTCATGTAGTAGCAACAAAAATAATTTTATGGTTGGGGGTCACCACAACCTGAGGAACTGTGTTAAAGGGTTGTGGCATTAGGAAGATTGAGAACCATTACCTTAGAGAGTCTTTTAGAGTGTTCATCTTTTTTTTTTTTTTTTTTTTTTTTCTTTTTGTGTGTGTGTGAGACAGAGTCTCACTATGTCGCCCTCAGTAAATTGCTGTGGTATCATAGCTCACAGCAACCTTAAACTCTTGGGCTCAAGTGATTCTTTTGCCTCAGCCTCCCAAGTAGCTGGGATTACAGGTACCCGCCACAATGCCTGGCTATTTATTGCAGTTGTCATTGTTTAGCTGGCCTGGGCTGGGTTCAAACCCACCTGGATGTTTGTGGCCTGGATGTATGTGGCTGGCGCCCTACCCACTGAGCTACGAGCGCTGCCTAGTAGTTTTTATTGTTCATTAGCCAAAAGAGCTTGTTTAAGCCCTTGTGGCTGCACATTTCTTTTATGCATGTTCCCCTCTGCTGCATCACATTCTCCCAAAGACAGCACCTTCCCCAGCTGTTCCTTTTGCCCGATCCCATCATTTTAAGGTCTTTTTTTTTCTTTTCAGCTGTTCTCCAAGCAGTCCCTGATTATTCTATAGCTGTCTAATCCAGTCAATTATATCCTATATCAGAGATGAGACCAAAAGTAAAATAATAAACACCCCAAACAACACAGGTGTTGTTAAAGGACTTTTTTCCAGCAGACCTGAGCCCTGTGCTTTTGTGGGCACACTGACTTACTAGAAAAAGAGAGGGCTGGCCGTCCTGTCCTGGTGAGTCCCCAGGACCACGCCATGTGTGCACTAGGATGTGGGTGGTGACTTACTCACAATGTGGCATCACAGGGTCGGGGGCAGGAGTGGAGCCCTGTTTGCCCTCGGCATGCATGTTGTCTCAGGCCCCGAGTCATGTCTACGGGAGCAGGAGCTCCTTCCTCAGGGGTGATCCCAGCTACCTCTCCCCACCTTGTGAACAAAGAACCCCCAAAGGGCTCTGCATTCTTTCTTCAGAATATTTGAGGAAGTATGGTTTGTATGAGAAATGGCTAATCAGAAAGGGGTGCTGTTTCATAGGTATGAAAGATGGGCAAAAGATACTGTTTCATGGAGAAGGAGATCAGGAGCCTGAGCTGGAGCCTGGTGATGTCATAATTGTGCTGGATCAGAAGGATCATAGTGTCTTTCAGAGACGAGGCCATGACTTAATCATGAAAATGAAAATTCAGCTTTCTGAAGCTCTTTGTGGCTTCAAGAAGACAATAAAAACCCTGGATGATCGAATTCTTGTTATTACATCCAAATCAGGTAATGTTTCAAATGTGTTTTCATGAAGGTTCTGTACATTTGGCATAATGGTTCTGGCAAGTTAGCCTAATTTTTTTATTGATATGTAAAAAATTGTACTCATATGGAGTGAGTACCTGTGTTGGTTTTATGTACACAGAATGGATAATGATCAAGTCAGGGTATTTGGGGTACCCATCACCTTGAGTATTTATTATTTCTATGTGTTGGGAATAGGCTGAATTCACATTTCAGGTTGACTTCTGTTAGATAAGTTATTGTGACTTGATCTGTCTCTAAATTTAAAGTCATCACTACTGACTCCAAAGAATTTTATGAATTGGGTGGAGATCTGGCCAAAAAAAAAAAAAAAAACTTCAGAGTTACAGTCCTCCCCATAGATGACTCCAAGGGAGTCATGAGCACACTTTATTTTTAAAACCTTGTATGACATAATTTTAAAGATTTCTTCTGAAGAAGGTCAGTTTCTGAACAGTCCCCTTATGGGAGGGGGCTGCTGAATACATTAGTGTTTAGCTCCATCTCCTCCCCCACCCTATTTTTTCTGAACAATTCTTTACTTCTTTGTCCATTGTCATGACTGAGCTGAACAACACATTTTTTCAGAAACATTTTGTTCTTTTCCTTTTCCATGCTTGGAAGGAAATCACATTTTTAGACTTAGGAGAGAGCCTCAGAGTTCTAAACTTCTGTGATGCCTTCTGAAATCATGGCAGCTGTTAAGACCCAATAGGTACAAGCAGGAGCCCATACTCCAGCTCACCAGTTTACATGGAAGTGCTTTGTCACCATGAAAGAGATTGCCAGTGGCCAGGCTATCTTGTGAGGTCTCTACCTTGGAAGCTGGCTGTCACCTGCAAGGGGCCACAGGTAAGGGTCTGATTGGATTCCTTTGAGGCCTCTTCCTGCTCCATGTTCTGCTTGAGGAGCAGACCCTTGTCCCCCTCATAGAAGAGGCAAGCTGACAGGTGAACTGGCCCAATTTTATGCAGGCCTGGCTAGCTGTTGTGACTTCCATTTCACTTTTAAAAACCTACCTAATGATGTAGACTTGAGCATGCTGCCCCCCCCCCCTTGACACCTGCTGGATCCCAGAGCATAGGCCAGAGTCCTATTCCCACCCCTCACCCAGACAGAACCCAACAGGGAGACAGGGATAACGTGAATGGGGACCAGCTTTTCAGTCAGGTGCTGCATTAGCCCTTCCTTTGCCTGCTGCCTCAGGGGTGTTAGGGCTCGCCCCCAGACTCTTCCAAAAAGGAGCCTGACCTCTGCTGGTCACTGTCAGTCTCACTGTGTCATAACCAAACCTTTTCTGTGGCAGGTGAGGTGATAAAGCATGGGGAACTGAAATGTGTGCGGAACGAAGGAATGCCCATTTACAAAGCACCCCTGGAAAAGGGGACTCTGATCATACAATTTTTAGTAAGTTCGCTGCATTTTCTTCTCATGGAGCGTATTATTAAATGCCTTAATTGAAAGGGGACAAAACCAATACCTTTCTTTAGTAGTCACCCTTTCTTTACAGGTAATCTTTCCTGAAAAACACTGGCTTTCTCCAGAAAAGCTTCCTCAATTGGAAGCTTTGCTCCCTCCTCGACAGAAAGTGAGGATTACAGATGACATGGATCAGGTGGAGTTGAAGGAGTTTAACCCCAGTGAGCAGAACTGGCGCCAGCATGGGGAGGCCTACGAGGAGGATGATGACGGGCCCCGGGCTGGAGTGCAGTGCCAGACAGCGTGACGTGGCACACTACAGCGCCGCCTGCCAGACTAGCACACGATGAATGTAAAGTCGGCACAATGAAAATGGCATCGCTTTAATGGCCTCGTGTCTGGGGTGTCCTGTGTATGTGCTCAGCATTCAATTGCTGAGTGTCTTTTTGGTTTTTCTTTTGGTTGTAACTGACTGCCCTCTTAGCGCAGCCGGCAGCACGTCAGTCTCATAATCTTTTGGTTGTAACTTAAGTTATAGCTTAATTTATATTTAAATGTTTTAAGTGTGAATCTCCTCTAGTCTGCATATGGAATCTGTTCATTTACATTTTTAAGATATGCTTTTGAGATGCCAGGGACCACCTGGCTTTGCCATAATTCAGTCCCACCAGTAAAGCACAGCCCGGATAGCAGCAGTTAGCCCCCTAGCAAACCCCAAAGCACAAAGTGGTTGTTCTGGCCCATCTGTAGGTCTGTGATTTCTTTCCCCTCCCTCTGCGGAGTTACTAGGGTGTAATCTCAGGGCTGCTAATATGACATTTCTGAATTTGGACTGTAGATAGTCCTCTTAAAGAATAAAAGCACATCTTTGCCTTGGACTTGGCTTCACATGCCTAGTTAGCACACCCATAGTTCCAGGGTCTCTTAGTCCCTACTGTTCTGTGCCCTTCCGTGACTGGAATGGGGTATCTGATCATCTTCTCTTGGAAGTCTTCTGACTCTTCCAAGCCCTGTGGTAAGGATAAACCAATGTTGATACAACTGTTTGCCTATCACTCCCTCACCTTGTTCTTTGTGGTTTTCTGATTTTTGTTGACAACCTTTGCAGTGCTCCCCCACCAAAGTGCTCACTTGTTAAAGACTAAACCCTTCCAGGCCCTCAGAAGCCTCAGTGCAGCAACAAAAGCCAAGGGAGAATGCTGGTGGTTTGGCCCTGCAGTATACCAGCTTCTCCTCTCACCAGTGATCCTGGGTGACTTGAGGTTCTGAAAGGCATAGAACTTCAGTGTCTTCCACCTCATTCTCCCAGGTTCAGCTCCCTTCCAAAGGATCGCTCCTCTCACTGTACAGCCATATTACAAAGGGCTTCCTGCTGAAGTGATACTTCAGTGAGAATTGCACTAACCAAGTTGTACTGTGGACTATAGTTTGTAAGGCCTACCACTGCAAATTATAGCTTGTTTGGAAGGATGTTAGTCATTATCACTGACAGGCAGACTACAATTTGAACTTAGTGTTACCTCAACCTTTAGCCATTACCACTTATTACTTTCCCACAAGTTGTGAAGAGTAACTTCAGCCTTCTAAACTGCTGAAAGTTTAGAAGTGCTAAAGTAGAAGTCCCCTGTCAAGTTTGGTTATGTACTACCTGCAGGGACCTCCCCTAGGAGGGGCAAACGGCAGATCAGACCATGGCAGGTGGGGTGAGCCAGCTGGATGGACCAGGTTCCCACAGAACATTGCAGGCTAGTGGGGCATAATTTGCTTGAAGTACAGAAAGAGCCCACTTGTGCCCACTTTGAACATTGGTCAGGATAGATGGAAAATGGATTCTTCCAAAAACTTGGCAGAGTTGATGTGAAAATCAACTTCTAAATGGATAACTCCAGGGTGTTTTCTCTGTGCTGTGACTTCCTAACTATTGCTAAAGAACTATTGTTTAGTTGGTGATGGAATAGTATACATTCAGCTCCTTGTCATATAAGAGGAATGTGGAGGGTGTTGCTTAATTTTATTCCACCTGTACATCTGTCACCTTAAAATTAAAATTGAGCTGATAAGACAAATGCCTGCTTTTTCTTTCTTTTTTTGAGAGCTCAAATACTGTTAAGTGTCACCGTGCCTCACACTGGTGATACAATGGAATGAAATTTCCGCCCTCATGAAGCTTTATTTTGGGGGTTGGCGGTGAATGCAAATATCAGGTAGTGATAACTGCAATAAGAGGAATGGGAAAGATTAGAAGGGAATGGGGGGAAAGTGGCCTCTATAAAGAGCTGCCATCTGAGCAACTGCCTGAACACACTGAAGGAGTAGAAGGAACATTCTAGCAGAGGAAATGGCAGGGTCGATGTGGTTATGGAGGTTGGGGGGCAGGAGATAAGCACAGGGCTATGGTAGAGAGTGTAGGTTCTATTCTGAGAGAAATGGGTGGTTTGGGGGAAAAACAATCTGACTCACAAGCACATGTTATCAGTAAGAGGCAGTAAGCTTCTGAGCGTTAGCTACTTTTACCTTTCCTGTCAATATACAGTCTCAAAGAGGGCTGTTGAAGAGAAAACTCTGAGGTATAGTTTTACTCTGGGATAACTGAGGCAGGGCTGGAGTTCAATGCCAGTGTGAGCCTTGGCACTGTGAAGGCAGCAGGAACAGCAGCCTGCACACCAACCCCCACTCAGGGAGTTAGAGACCTCTCTGAAATTAATAGGGTAAAAAGGAAGTCATGACAGAGGACATCTTTAATATATCAAATAGAAGGATGCCCACATACAAAGGACTACAGAATGTTCTCAACCACGCAAACATATTGTTTCCTCCAAGACCTCTTCTGCAATAGATTAGCTTCTTTATCTTGGCTTCTGCAAGCTTGCTGCTGTATTTCACTGCATGAGTCAATCCCCTTGAAGAGTAAGCCTGTATTTCTAAGCCGTAAGTTTAATAAGTGCCTAGATCTCTTGATCTCTGAAATTCTTCTCATTGTTCTACTCGTAATTTCATAAGTAAAAGAGACACAGGTGTTTGCATTAAGAACACTTTATTTATGATAAAGTATGAACAGCATTTCCAATAAAACATGAAAAGATCTATATTTTATCTACAAAATGTAAATCTTTGCTACAATAAATGCTATGTTTTTTTTAAACAAGCCTTAAAAAGTAAGGAATGTCATGATCTGTACATTCTCTTTGCAGCACAGGACTGGAAGACTTTCTTTTTTCTTTAGACTTTCTTTAATTTGGACAATCATAGATGTGAATTTCCTGGTCATCTCCAACAGACACAATTTTTGAGCCATTTCCATTGTATTTCACTCCCCAGACCTGTAAATTTAAAAAAGTTCTAAAAATGCCCTCATTCTTTGTAAAGAATGTTTGTGAAATGAATATCTTTACTCTCTTCTCATTATTCTCAATCTAGAAAACCACTCCTGAGATCAGGATATTCTTGTACTTTCTACATCAGTGAGAATGAAGCCATTTCTTTAAACAAGCATCCCCATTACTGCTATGTAATTATCAGTCCCCTCCCATATTCCAAAAAATTTCATTTTAAATACAGTACTAAAGTCATAACATCTACAACCCTTGCAAAGATTCAGAATCTAGGGGGTAACCTAATGTCAAGAAGATGGAACCCATAGGGACCAACATTATGCTTCTAGGAATAAAAAGGCCCCACATTACCCTGAGGTTACTATCTATAGGGAAAACTACAAAATGCACTCTATGCCCACTGACAGAGCCAGTAATTCTCATTCTATTGAGTGGTCTATGGCGTCTACCTGTCTCCTGGAGCTAGACAACATAGTTTTGCAGACTATCAGGCCATTTTGGGGGGAAGGGGGCAGAGTCTTACTACATCACCCTCAGAGTGCCATGGCGTCACAGCTCCTAGCAACCTCAAACTCTTGGGCATAAGTGATTCTCTCAGCCTCAGTCCTCCAAATAACTGGGACTACAGGCGCCCACCACAACACACAGCTATTTTTTATTGCAGTTGTCATTATTGTTTAGCTGGCCCAGGCCGGGTTCGAACCTGCCAGCTTTGGTGTATGTGGCTGGCACCACTGTGCTATGGGCGCTGAACCCAGACCTTCCATTTTTATTTGCCATGTGTTGAATTAACATATTCATGCATCTTGCTCAGACACAACTGATGTGATTGGAGTATCTCTAATTAGGAACATCTTCCTGATTATTAGGAGACGATTCTGGGTGGTCAGCCTGTCATCCTAACCTTGAGACAGGTATCTACCTCTGATTTTACTGTTGTGATTGCCTCACTTCCACATTAAACGTCTTCCTCTGAAACAGCACGACAATGACCTACACTCATAAGACAACACTACCAGTTAGGACTTACTGCCTGACTAAAATGTTTAAATCTAGGAGTGGAATATCAAAATTCAACCACTCGATTTTATTGGCAACAATTTAAATATATAAAAGTACAAACAGCTATGTTTCTTCACTTTTAAGTTGCATTCAAAATGGGGAGAAATCTGTAGGATCATCAAAAAGCATTTAAAACATGTTAAAAGCCAATTCCATACAGAGGGGCCTGTCATTGTCAACAGATCAAGCAATAAGGTTAAGAAAACTGTTTTGGCTCACTGCTCAATGTCAACAATCTAAAAACAAATTTAAATGTTAATCACGCCATACCTGATCCTGGTGATCAAAGAAGGTATGAACACAAGTCCTAGTTCCAACATCCCAAACTTTTACGCTTTTGTCAGATGAACTATTTAAAAAAAAAAAATGAACATTAGTATCAGAAAAGTTTTCAGGCAGGTTTGAAGTTGGAAGGAATCTGATCAAAAATCTCACACTCCTTCACTGATTTACATTCCTCTAACTTCAGAGCAGGGCAGGAGATGGCCAGGGCACCAGCACTGTCAGGGGCTTTTCTCCTCACAAAGTAGCCACGTCCCTGACACTGACCCTCATATTATTAGCATTTATTATTAGTATAACTAAGTATTTTTAAAACTGCAGAAAACAAAGACCACCTAAATTTTAAAAAGTCATACAATCCTCAGATTTTAAGGGATTCATATTAAAAAAACCATCTTCATCTTCCTAGCATTTTAGAAACTATTAAGAAATCATAAGTACCTGGAAACAAAGTGAGTGTCATCGGGACAAAACGCAACATTCAGCACCCAAGAGGCATGGCCACTCAGCGTGCCAGCCAAGTTGGCATGTTGTCTGAAATGGGGAAAGTTCAAACAAAATGAAGATGTTAGTTTTTAGAATATAATCATATTAACTCTGCTTACATAATTGGACCAAATCTGCTATCCTTATAATGTCTACATTACTACTATATAAAAAATTCCCTTTTCAATAAAGTAGCATCATGCATTGAAGAGAAAATTATTTTTTATAGTGGCATTAACCCCAAACTGCTGATGCCACCAAAAGCCATGAATAAGATCCACTAACAAAGAGCCTAAAAGCTCAAAATAAAGAACCAGACTACAGAGGCTCAGCAAGCCAACACGTGAGGAGACTGAAACAGCTGAGAGGAGTGAGCCATTTTAGGGGAGCAGCAGGTTCACACACCACCTGCACCAGCAAACTTCCAATATGTGGCCAGTGCCTCACATCTAGGGAAAGCATCAAGTCAGAGTCCATGATGGGTGCGGTTTGGACAGACCGTTTTAACATAATCAACAAAAGCCAGGTCTACTTATTAAAGCCATTTTCACGGTATTTTTTTTTTTCTTTTTGAGACAGAGTTTCACTTTGTTGTCCTAGTAGAGTGCCGTGGCATCATAGCTCACAGCAACCTCAGATTCTTGGGTCCAAGCAATTCTCTTGCCTTAACCTCCTGAGTAGCTGGGACTACACGCACCCGCCACAACACCTAGCTATTTTTAGAGGTGGGGTCTCGCTCTTGCTCAGGCTGGTCTCAAACCTGTGAGCTCAGGCGATCCACCCACCTCAGCCTGCCAGAGTGCTGGGATTATAGGCATGAGCCACTGCGCCCAGCCCCATTTTCACTTTTTAATGAAAGTGAAACAAAAAAATTGACAAAAAACAATAAAAAAATAAAGAAATAAAATTCAATAAAGAGAAAAAAAAAAAAAAAAGCAAAACCTAATCACCTATGGCAAGAGAATAACCCTAAAGCCTAAGTGAGGTCAACAGTTTTACTCCTGAAAATACCTTTGAGCAGAGTAGCACAGACCTCAGATGTCAGAGAGGGCAGGTTCAGTGGGAAACACAGGACCATGAGAGGGTAAAAAGCCCTAGGTCTTCATTCAGTACCATCCCCTCAGGAAAGTGATCACCTTGGCTGGATTCCCCACATGCACAATGGGAACACTACTCTGTGCTACTACTTCACTTGTTGTTGGGAGAATCAATAAAACAGTGGCAATGAAAGTCATAAAGTCAGATATGTAAAGAATTGCTACACTTACACTGGCTCTGCTACCAGTAAGCAAGTACAGCTCTAGAGAGACATCGTACCCTGTGGACCCGAGCACCCTCATTAGCCTCTAATTCTAAAAGCAGCAGTTCTAACTTCATGCCTATTTGACAAACTTTTGCTACCCAAAAGCTGCCAAAAGTAGGCTAGAAGGAGCAGGATTCCTCCTCCCAAGTTTAAACTGCTAAAAAAACCTCTCTCTCACAGGCTCTTAAAAGGACACATTGTGTAATGTGAAAGTGGAGGCAACCAGGGCTGGGAACAGAGGGTGTGAGGTATACACACAATGGAAGAGAATGCCACAATCAGAAGCAATGAACCAGAGGCACGCCCAGCAGAGAGAGCTGGTCACAGCACTGAGTCACAGTATCGAGGACACATGTCGAACACATTACAGGGGCATTTCTTCAGGGGGAATAGGAGTAGGGGCTGAGAAAGAAGGGCAAAACAAGAAAAAGGGGCCTGCACAAGCTCACAGTGACAGCTGCAAACTGGAGGGTTAACTCACTTCCATACCAGCAGTACCAACAACCCAAATGCTCCCATAGCTAGACCTGCCATGGTGTTTTATAAACAGACAGCTCACTAACTAGGGCAGAGGAGTGTCTGCTGCAATGCCCAAACTCCTAGATAACAGATGTTCTAATTTTTTACTGTCACTCAGGGTCAGCCACAGTCCATAGCACCATTTATCTGCATACTATTTACCTACTCTAAAAAATTTTAAATCAGTGAACCCACAAAAAACAGGCTGCCTAACAAAAAGTATCTCATTTTACCAGGGAACTCACACAGGTCTTCCTCCACACAGCCCTTGAGGAAGACAGGGTCACTGAATGACGGAGTCTGATATGACCTGAGCACAAGTATTTACTAGATCCAGGACAGGGAGGACCAGCACACCCCCGCCTTGGGCTCCTCCGAACAATAAGGAGATAAAAACGGGTACTGGCAGTGAGATACCTTTAATCTGGACAAGGTAACTTACACATCATAGATCTTGATGTAGCCATCATCTGAAGCAGTGACGAGAAGCTGGGAGTCGGGGGAAAAGGTCAAGGAGCGAATGGGCATGGCATGGCCTGAAATTCAAAAGGTCCTTATTAATCGAGCAAACCGCTGTGTCCTCACTGTCTCCTCATAACTCCCCCTTTTAAAGACCATGAGTCACTGAGCTGGACTGCCCAGGTGCTTCAGTCAGAAAAGGGAGGGCACTCACTGGGCCCTTCCTCTTAATGTTCTAGAAACACCCACATAACCCCAGCTTGTCCTCTTGGAGCCATTTTTCTTTATTACCCTCCCTGACCTCTGAATACATTGCTTTAAAAAACTCATCTGCTATAAACATGGCCAAACATGGAAATATGCACTGCTTCTGACTATAAGGTTAAAAAAATAAGATGTTATTTCTCTATCAAATCTTTTATTGAAAGGTAAAGGATAAACCTTTTTATATATATATATATATATTCCCCCCCCACACACACATGGTTGAGGAGGTAAGGTAATATATTCACTTGGTTGGAATTCAAAAAAGTGCAGATGTGTAGTAGTCTCCTCCTGCCCTACCCCTGTCCTTTAGCTACCCAGTCCTCCTCCCCAGGGGCCACCAGTGTGTAGCACAGGCATAATACTTCCATCTACCTTCAAATACCAACAAAAAGAAGTTTTTTTCTAATCACAAAGTTCTTCAGAACCAAGTATGACAGAAATGAGACATTTATATAGCTAGGGTATACTAATACATAAATAAAAGGTAAGTTTCTTCACCAAAACAAGCACTGTTATAAGAACAATATTGTTTAGTTAAAACTATAGCAGCAAGAATAAAACCTGGACACATTTCAGTTTTCCAACTGAGACTGATAGTATTTTGCAAATCTAATGCAAATTTGCCATGTAATAGCATTTTAATGAAAGAATAATTATTCCTTTGTGATCTGCTAACCGATATGCAAAACTATGATGATGAGTTCTACCTTCCAACGTATGCAAAAGTTTCCCAGTTGCAATATCAAAAATATTGATGATTCCGTCTATGGCTCCACTGGCCAGGTATTTGCCATCAGGACTCTGTTCAGAGAACATATGGAAAAATGAACACTTTGAGACTCCACACTGTGAAGCTATCCCTACTAAACACAAGCAAATCTTCCACTGGCTACAGGTCTGACCGGCTGGCTGACAAACCACATTAGCAAGAAAGCAGCTGCTTAACCAGACTAATGCACAATCTGTGCCAAGGACTATTGCTGGCTGGAAGGGTAAACTGAAAGAATCAGAAGGAAGAAAGAGAACGTTTCCTTACATATGCAATGCTAAGAATGAATTTTCCTCTTGTGTCCAAAGAATATTCCTTTTTCCCACTTTCCACACCAAAAATATTCACTTTGCCCACATGAGTTCCTGTGGCCAGATACTGGGAATCAGGAGAAAAGGCCAAAGTCCAGGCGTCCACTAAGCAGAAAAATGAAGGAAAAAAATATAGTGAGATTACATTTGACCTTAATTTTAAAAAGTAAAGTTTTACCAAAAGATACATTTTTTTTTTCAATCAAAGAAATAGTATCCTAATATAGAAAACTATGTCATAAAGGTGCTAGTTCTTTACCAGGTTTAAATTTAATTTAAGAGCTTCTTCAAATTTTAATAAAAATAGATAGGACAATACCAAGTGTTAGTAAGGATGTGGAAAAACCAGATACTTCACACACTGGTGGGAATGTAAAATGGTATAGCCACTTTGAAAACCAGTTTAACAGTTTCTTATGTGCAAACACACACTTAACTATAATACTCAGCAATTCCACACCTAGGTAGCTACCCCAAAGAAATAAAGACATGTCCACACAAGGACTAGTAGACTCAGGTTCACACGAGCTTTATTCATAATAGCCAAACTGGAAACAATCCAAATCTCTGTCAAGTGGCAAATGAATAAAAATGTGGTGCATCCTCACAATGGGATAGAAAGTAACAATCCATGCTACAGCAGGGACAAACATCAAAAACATTTACTAAAGAGAGAATAAGACAGGTATAATTCCACTTACATAAAATTTTTCAAAAAGGCAAAACTATAAAGACAAAAGCAGATCAATGGTGGCCTGAAGCTGAGCATAGGAGCAGGGATTGACAACAAGTGGGCATGAGAGAAACTTGTGGGGCACAGAGGAGTTCCAAAATCGAATTTCAGTGGTTGCACAACTATAGAAATCTACTCAGTTAACTGTATTTTTAAATGGGTGAGTTTCATAGTGCAAGTACAGAAGTGAAATTTTAACTCAACTAAACTATAAATAAATGACTTACCAGAAATACTCTTAAATAAAGCTGCAACATGATAAAGTATTTACCACAATTTAACAGAGAATAGGAACTGCTTTAAAAAGTCAATTAGTTTTTAAGTTACACCACACATCTTAATTTCAAGAGTTCTTTATCCAAATGTTCTTTATGCACCACAGTACTTCTTTAGCCAATACATAAGTCTCCAGACTCTTACTGGAGCCTCAGTAAGCACAAATACCGTGTACTTCTATCTGGACCACTGATCACCTTTCAGCATTTATTTTCCCAGTTACACAGGACCCTCTGCCCTTCAGAGGCAATCTTTTAGAGCTCTGGGAGCTAGGTCAGAGTCTAGAGGCCAAGAAACAATCTTTGAGTTTCTGTTACCTGCCTGGGTTGCTCTTCCCAAGGCCACTCTTACATGACAACACTCCCAAAGTCCTGCCCCCTAGTGCAATTGCCCAGAAACGGTGCTTATCAGATCCAAGGGAAAGAAGAACATA
Source organism: Loris lydekkerianus (assembly GCA_963574355.1). Lineage (NCBI taxonomy): Eukaryota > Metazoa > Chordata > Mammalia > Primates > Lorisidae > Loris > Loris lydekkerianus. The sequence goes on along the minus strand of CAUYPK010083533.1, from coordinate 1,794 downwards.
GGTCCTTCCCAAGTCACCTTCTCCATTCCTGGAACAGGGCTCAGAGGTTAAGACTGTGGGCCTCCCCTGTCCTTAGCTCATGGGACAGTGAAGGAGGAAAGGCCTCCGTCATGGGTTGCTATCACATCCAGGCTGTTCTATAAAATAAAATTCTCTTATAATTTTTCATATACATAGTCAAAGTGATAATGAATAATTTAACTCTATTACTTTACTTAGGAATGTTTTTAAAATGAAATTTACCAGCCAGGAGAGGTGGCTAACGCCTACAATCCTAGCTAGCACTCTGGGAGGCTGAGGCAGGTGTATTATCTTGGCTCAGAAATTCAAGACCAGTCTGAGCAAGAGTAAGACCCTGTCTCTAAAAATAGCCGGGTATTGTGGTGGGCACCTGCAGGCCCAGCTACTTGGGAGGCTGAGGGAAGAGAATTGCTTGAGCCTAAGAGTTTGAGGTTGCTGTGAGCTATAACGCCACAGGCACTCTAAGAATGACAAAGTGAGACTCTGTCTCAAAAAAAAAAAAAAAAAAGAAAAAGAAATTTACTTCAAAAGTGCTCAGTTAACCAACAAGATCTGAAAAAACTTTTATCAACGTCCCAAATAGCTGCTTTTCAATATCTATCTTTATTCCTGAATGACAGTAACAGAACAGGATTTTTTTTATTTTTATTATAATTAGCCATTTACATGAATAGCTTGCAAAAAAACTCTTTTCCCTTTTGAGACCCAATCTCACTGTCCCCAGGACTAGAATGCAGTGGTGTCATTACAGCTCACAGCAACCTCAAACTCCTGGGCTCAAGTGATTCTCTTGCCCTCAGCCTCCTGAGTAGCTGCAACTACAGGCATGTGACATAATGCCTGACTTAATTTTTCTCCTTTGTAGAGACAGAGTCTCACTCTTACTCAGGCTGGTCTTTAACTCCTGCCCTCAAACAATTCTCTCGCCTCAGACTCCCGGACTGCTAGGATTACAGGCGTGAGCCACTGTACCCAGCCGAAAACCTGACCTTTATTCCTCAAAATTTAATAAAATACTTCTAAATTATTTTTACATTTCCTTATGAGTTGTTTTGCAATATAGAACTTTAGTTACCCAATGTCCTTAAGCTCAAAATAGAGGGAACAACTTTTATCTCTAAATTAAGCCTTTATTATAATATTTGCCTAACAAATATTTACTTTGATCAGTTCCACCTCATCATTTACAAAGTTTTTTTCTTTAGTTTGGGCATTTTGAACCACCTGACATTGAGAGGCCTCACATTCCCACCTTTGTTCTGCACAGTCAGCTGCTGGGAAGTGACAGCACGGCCAAACTGCCAAGTGTGGGATCTTCCCCTTCGTCCCGCTTCCTTCTACTTCTTCACTTTCCTCTCCAGGATCTGGGATTGTCTCTCTTCTCTTTTTGTCTTCCTTTTGCAGTGGTTCACATTCTCCATGCATATTTTCAAGACCCCTATAACTTCAGTGTCCTTTTCCCCTACATTCATTAGACCTAGACTCATCAAAGGAATGAATTCAGTTGCTCCTTAGCAACAATAGCAATGATTGTTTTTGTTACTCAACCAAATAAATGTTTAATGGCCTGGTCTAGTTTTTGTGCAGAGTCCTATCCGAAAGAATAAAATAAAGCCAACCCATTTACCGTATATACTCGAGTATAAGCCGACCCGAGTATAAGCCGACCCCCTTAATTTTACCCTAAAAACTGGGAAAACTTAGTGACTCGAGTATAAGCCAAGGTAGAAAATGCAGCAGCCACTGGTAAATTTCAAAAATAAAAATATATAC
>CAUYPK010083530.1:0-22967 GCA_963574355.1 Loris lydekkerianus | reverse complement strand
TTCTCTTGAGGAAGGCTTGCAGTACTATAAATTTCCCTCTTAGGACTGCCTTTGAGGTATCCAGAGGTTCTGATAATTCGTGTCTTCATTGTTGTTTTGTCCCAAAATTTTTGCAATTTCCTTCTTAATCTCATCTATGAGATCTATCATTCAGCATAAGGTTATTTAACTTCCATGCTTTTGTATGAGTATGCAGATTCCTGTTGTTACTGAGTTCAACTTTTATTTCATGGTGGTCTGAGAAGATGCAAGGAATAATTTCTATTTCTTTAAATTTACTGAGGTTAGACTTGTGACCTAAGATGTGATCGATTTTTGGAGTACATTCCATGGGCTGATGAGAAGGATGGGTATTCGGTTTTGATAGGATGAAATGTTCTATAGATGTCTGTTAAATCCAAATGTTGAATGGTTAGGTTTAAATCTAAAATTTCTTTGCTAAGCTTCTTATTTATTTATTTATTTTTTAAAGTTCTCATTATTATTATTTTTCACCAGGGCCAGGTTTGAACCTGCCACCTCTGGCATATGAGGCCAGTGCCCTACTCCTTGAGCCACAGGCGCCGCCCTGCTCAGCTTCTTATTTGAGGATCTATCCAACACTGCCAAAGGAGTGTTAAAACCTCTGACTATTATGGAACTGGAGAAAATCAAGTTGCTCATGTCTGTTAGAGTTTCTCTTATAAATTGAGGTGCATTCTGGTTGGGTGCATAAATATTAATAATTGAAATCTTATATTGAGTATTGCCCTTAACAAATATAAAGTGACCATTCTTATCCTTCCTTACTTTTATTGGTTTAAAGTGTATTGTGCCTGCAAATTGAATTGCAACACCTGTTTGATTAGCATTTGCCTGAAATATGGACCACCATCTTTTTACCCTGAGTCTATATTTATCTTTTAAGGTAAGATGAGATTCTTGTATGCAGCAAATATCAGGCCTGAGTTTTGGTATCCAGTGAGCTAACTTGTGCCTCTTTAGAGGACAGTTTAAGCCATTCACATTTTTTTTTTCCTTTTTGAGACAGAGCCTGAAGCTGTCCCCCTGGGTAGAGTGCCATGGCATCACAGCTCACAGCAACCTCCTGGGCTCAAGTGATTCTCTTGCCTTAGCCTCCCAAGTATCTGGGACCACAGGCGCCTGCCACAATGCCCAGCCAAAGCCATTCACATTAATGGAGAATATTGATAAGTCTGATAAAATTTTGGGTATGGAGTTTTTCAAAAGTCCAGTGGACATTTTTAATCCTTTTGCCACTGTGGAAATTGGAGTTTGATCAGAAGTTTCTGAGTGAGTTTACTTTTGTGGTAAAGGATTGGACTGGTCCTTATGGAGGATAGGTCTGAGAATATCCTGAAGAGCTGGTTTGATTATGGCAAATTTCTTCAACTTGTGAATGTCATTAAAGTATTTAATTTCTCCCTGATAAATGAAACTCAGTTTAGCTGATACAAGATCCGGGGTTGAAAGTTATTTTGTTTTAGGAGATTAAAAGTCAATGACCACCCTCTTCTGGCTTGAAAGGTTTCAGCAGAGAGATCTGCAGTCATTCTAATATTCTTCCCTTTGTATGATATGGTTTTCTTACATCTGGCTGCTTTCAGAATATTCTTCATATTAACTTTAGTGAAGTTAATTATGATGGGACTGGGGGATGTCTTATTTGGGTTCAGTCTTACTGGGGTTCTGGAACTGTCTGCCATCTGAATTTCAACATCTCTTGGCATGTCTGGAAAATTCTCTTTTATAATTTCATGGAGAAGAGCCTCTGTGCCTTGTGAAGCCACTTCATCACTTTCAGGGATTCCAAGGAAGCAGATATTAAGTCTTCTTTGAATTATCCTAGAGCTCTCTGAGAGAATGATCCAGTTTTGATCTCCATTTCTCTTCCTCTTTGAGAGTTTGGGAGTGTTCAAAAGCTTTGTTTTCAATGTCAGAAATCCTTTCTTCTGCTTGCTCCACTCTGTTACTGAGGGATTATACTGTATTTTTTCAGATCTTTGAGGGTTGCCTGTTCTTGCTTTAATGTGTCAAAGTCTTTGGTGGTTTTGTCTTTAAATTCGTTAAATTCTTGAGACAACTTTTGAATTGCTTCTCAAATTTCTAATTCCAACTTTTCCTCCATTCTATTAATCTTGTTTGCAATCCAAATTCTGAATTTGATTTCTGACATCTCAGTCATCTGTTTATGAATGGGATCTTCAGTTACATCTGCTATATCTTTCCCGAGGGGGTGGTGGTGGTTGATCTATTCTGGTTATTCATGTTACCAGAGTTTTTCCACTGATTCCACCCCTTGATTATTTTACACCATTTGACTAGATAAGTGGATAAAGAAAAGTTGGGTTCAGGGCTCCAGGAGTAGTGATTAACTAGCCCTTTGCCCAAAAGCTGGGACTGGTGTCTGTACCTTTCCCCTGGAGCTTCACTGAGGACCTATATAGTGCTATGGCCTGAGAAACTTGGGGACTTGCTTGGTGTGGTGGGTTTAAGTGGCTCTGTCTTGTTTTCAGCTGGTCTCTGTCTGACCCTAGTGAAACAGTTACTCTGGGTTGAAGTCTTAGCTTTGGAGAAATACCAGCAATTAAGTTACCCTATGCCCACAGGCAACAATTGGAAAAGGAAAATCAAACCTTCCTACAACCACACACCCAGGGCACCACTCGGATAGTTGACTGGCTCAGTTCAAAAGGTCCAAATCAATTGTCTCAGTCAGCACCTGTCTCAGGTGGGAGAGTTTAAAAGGTCTCTGTCAACTAGATCACAGGGGTCTGCTGACAACTCAAATATGACTTGCTCCAGTGCTCTGTGAGGTAAGGAGGACCCACCCAGCAAATAGATTGATCTGGGAAGGTTGATGCCTCCTTCCCCACCTTGCACCTCTGTTACACCCAGTCACTGATAACCCCACAGGGCTGTGCCCACTTGCCTCCAATGAGCAGATACTCCAGGAGTTTGTACCTGCCTGAATCACAAGAAGATCTATGTCTCCTCAGCCAGGCCACTGCTTTCTGCCACTATCCAGCAAGGTGAGGTGAGGCCTGACAACCTTGGGCACTTGATGGAGGCTGGGGCTGTTCACTCAGTTCCAGCCCCACCCCTGATTGATGTTACTGACAGAATAGAACAACTTTGTGGAATTTGTTTCTGTCCCAGCTAAACTCCCCTGCAGAAGAGAAGCTGTTTTGAGTTCACAGAACTTACACCTCAGGCCCTGTCTTTGCTGCTGTCCTGTATTTTGTATTTGTAGCACAGTTAGCATCAGTTCTAGCCTCCTGCTCTCCTTTGTCTAGGCTGATTATCCCCTGAGGGCTGGGTGTGTCTTAGGCTCAGTAAAGCGGTCCTCTGGGTCAGCCCTGTCCTGGGAGTCTGCCGGCACTGTGCATGCATTTTCTTGTCCACATGCTCAACCTAGGCCGGTATGCCACCTGAGAAGATGTTTGACCTCCTCTGGTTGCCCAGAGAGACAGGGTGTGTGACTCCAGAATATCCAGGGGTGAGCCCTATCATTGCCAAAAATGACTGCTGCTCTGTGTCTTGGGGCACTGCTACTCCTTGTGTGGTTCCCTCTCCACTGACCATCCTCTCCTCACTCCCATGCCACAGAATCAGCACTGACCAGCAGCAGTTCAGGCCCTGTCCACACCTCTCGAGAAAACATCCAAGAATCTGGACTCCTGGAGGACAGGCCTCCAGACCTCAGAGTGAGAGTGGAGGGAAGTGCTGGGAGCTCAGAATTGCAGGTAGAGAATATCTCTTCATTGGAGATTGAGAGTTGCTGTCATAGCTGATTCCCTGATTCATTTAATAGGCATTAAGAGATCCTTTCTGAGCGCTATACCCCACAGATACAGAGATGCACAAAATGCATTCATGGCTCATAGCCTATCAACAGCTGGATACAGCCTGGGATATAGCCTGGAATACAATCTAATTTGTGCCAAAAATAAGGTGACTGTGGGAATTCAGAGAAGGTCTAACCAAGGCCGTTTTACAGAATAGAAAGGAACTTACACTTTGTATTTTAAATTATACCTCTATTTTGCACACAAAATTAGATACCAAGGTGCCAACATCCATTGGTTAGAAAAGATTTACCTCCAAACTAAAACTCAAAAGTAGCATCAAATATAGAATCAAGTTTAATTTGATTATTTCTGACAAATCTCCTAAATGCTGCTATTAGCTCAGGCAATGCCCATGGGGACCAAATATTTGAGAGGTCAGAAGAAAAATATGGGGTTCAGTACAGTGCTGGGGGATTGATGTTGCCTGGCACCTGAGTTTACATATAACAAGGTCTCTCTAGGAACAGCAGTTTTCAACCTGTGGGTCATGACCCACAGGAACTATATTGAAGAGTCACTGCATTAGGAAGGTTGAGAACCACTGCTCAAGGAAGGATCCTGAAGGCTGTTTACTTTACTAAGAATCTTGAGGTTCCAGTTCTCTGGCCTAGACAGCCTTTTTTTCAGAAAACTTATTTTCATGGATAAGGAGTAAAATAAGGTCTAAGTGCTGTTGCATATTAGAATTACTTGTAGAGGGCCAGGTGTGGTGGCTCACACCTGTAATCATAGCACTCGGGGCAGTTGAGGTGTCTAGATTGCTTGAGCTCAGGAGTTTGAGGCCAGCCTGGGCAAGAGTGAGACCCCCATCTCTACTAAAAATAAAAAAACTAGCAAAGTGTCATGGTGGACACTTGTTATCCCAGCAACTGGGGAGGCTGAGGTAAGAGGATCACCTGAGCCCAAGAGATTGAGGTTTCTGTGAGATATGGTGATGTCATACACTCTACCCAGGGTGACAGAGTAAGACTCTTGTCCCAAAGAAAACAAACCTCTCCCCCCCAAAAAAAACAATCAATTAAAAACAAAAACACAAACAAAGAAACAAACAAAAAGAAGAGTAGAGTTACCTGTAGAGTTTTGACAGTCCTGTTGTCCAGGCTATTCCCAAGGCCAGTTACAATAGTAAACATGATAGCAGAAGGCAGGACCTGGACAGCTGTAGTATCTATCTATCTATCTATCTATCTATCTATCTACCTACCTACCTACCTACCTATTTATTTTGGAGATAGAGTCTCACTTTATCACCCTCGGTAGAGTGCCATGGCATCATAGCTCACAGCAACCTCAAACTCTTGGGCTCAAGCTATTCTCTTGCCTCAGCCTCCCAAGTAGCTGTGACTACAGGTACCCACTACAGGTACCCACCACAATGCCCAGCTATTTTTAGTAGAGATGGGGGTCTTTATGTGGCTCAGGCTTGTCTCAAACCTGTGAGCTCAAGCAATCCATCTGCTTTGGCCTCCCAGAGTGCTAGGATGATAGGCATGAGCCACTGCTCCTGGCCCCCAGCTGTAATTTTTAAAACTGCCCAGTTGATTTCACTGTGAAGCCAAGTTTGAAATGGCTGCTAACATCAGTAACTCTCAAATTTTAGCTTGCCCCCAAATTACCCAGTGGGCTTGTTGGACAGAGATTGCTGGGTTCTAGCTCCAGAGCTTCTGACCCAATGGGCCTGGGGCAGTTGGAGAATTTGCATTTTTGACAAGTTCTTATCTGATGCTGCTGTTGTGGTTGTCTGGGTACATCACTTGTGAACCACAGATTTAAATTAAAGCAGTAAGAAGGGATGGTTGTCAGAGAAGACCAGTAGTTCTTATTTTTCCATTGAGTCAGTCCACTCCATGTTTTGAAGAACGTGAGAGGGGAGGTCAGGCTGGAAATGTCACTGCAGAGTCACTGTGGCTGTAAGATGTCTTAGAATGATATCTAACCCTCTTTAGAATGCCCCTCCTCTGCAGGGGAAAACATGTTGCTTTTCAGGGAAAGCTGAGAGGCCAGGGGCTGGAAAGGGAATAAGATGGAAAGAAGAAGAAATGAAGCCAGGAAAATGATCACACAGGATCATTCTCATAGATTGAGAATAATACATTTTACCTCTTAGGGTTTTCAACCTTAGGTCAACAAACAGTATTCTCTGCTTGTAATTTTCAGTATTGCAAACAAATATGCATAATTTCACTGTTACAGGTCAATATCCCTCAGAATTATGAAAACATTTCTGAAAAATGCAGGCACAATTGTCAACCTTCTTATTAAATGGATATACTCAGAAACCTAGCTTTATGATGACAAGATTCATCATCAGCATTGATTTTAAAATAAACTTTGTAAAAACTGTCACTTAAATTTTTTTAATCTTTCTTAATTAGACAATTTTTTTTTTTAACATACCCTTCCTGGCATTTTCTTAGTAATTAGACAAATGTTAACAGGTAGCTTAGTGCTTAGGATCATCAAAAGCATGTGATGTGTATTAGCACCTTTTCCTAAAAATCATAATTAAGTGCTATTTAACATATCAATTTCAAATAATAATTTTACTAAGACTGAATTAAATAACTTAGGGCTTATTGTAACTTATTTTCACATCTGCTGACTGTTCAATCCAATATTAGGGAGGACAGAGAAGAATACAGAAAAGGAAATGCTAAGGACATCAAAAGATAAAAGCTCCCATGTCTGACATAAATAAGACCAAACATATCAATTGTGACAATAAAGAACATAGAATACACACTCCTTTTTAGAGAATAAATATCTGACCACCTGGTAATGTAAGAATCTGAACTGATGCAAATACACCATTTTATAAATACTTATTTAAAAAACCAGTTCTCAAAGCAAAAATAGAACTAAAAATGAGAATAACAAGAACCTGATGCCCAGAGTGGCTGGGGACTGACCGTGTACTGGCCAAATAGTGATTGCAGGTCAATATGATGTGAAAACGTAGGACTGAGCATAATGCATGAATCTCTGACCTCAACTCTGTGCTCACTTTCCCTGAATAGAGCAAAGAATGTGCCACTTGCCTGGGGTTTGGGATGGGATGGGAGAAAAGTCAGCCATGAGAAATTTTGTTTTCTCTCAGATGTAAGCATAAAACTTTTCTCATAAACTGAGTTATGGAGGAACTCATAGAAAAATTAATCATTCTTGAAGACAAACTCAAATTAAGAATAATTGAAAAATTAACCTAGAAACAAAGTTACATACTTAGAGCAAACTGATCTAGCACAAAGTTAACAAGAACATACAATGGGGAGAGGATACACCTTTCAATAATGGTGTGGGGAAAATTGGATAGCCACATGCAGAAGAATGAAACTGAACTCCTATCTCTCACCATATACACAAATTAACTCAAGATGAATTAAAGACAAACTTTTCTAAATGGCTGTACTTTATTTTCCATTGCAAATGTAACATTTACAAAACCATTTCTATATTAAACTCAGAGAAAATCTCAATGTCACAACCGGATTTAAACAGATATAATTCTGTCACATGAAATGAAATATAATTAAAAATTAGTCACAAATGTTTAAGTAAAATATATTTTTAGATTAAAGTTTACATGAAAACTTTAACTACTATTTAGATGTTAGATTAGGTTTAAATTTTTTATTTTATTTTTTTAAATCTGAGGTCACAGTCTATGTCCTTTGTATGCTTAGAACATTTATATTTAATGTATTGTTAACACATTACCAACTACTGGAATTCTTCATAGTTCTCCTCATTCCTCCCCAATTCCTTTGGGCTGCTGAATCTGAATTGGAGAGGTATAGTATTTGGATTAAACACATATGTTCCTGTTGCTTGTTTGATCAAGACGAAGTATGATAGGTCTTTCATAGGTCTTTTATTCATCTTGAGTCAATTTTTGTGGGTGGTAAAAGGTAATTTCAGTCTTTTTCATGTGGTTGTGCCAGCACCGTATGTTGAATAGAGATTCTTTCCCCCACTATATGCTTTTGTTTGGTTTATCAAAGATCAGGTGGCAAATAGAGACTGGTTTCATCTCTTGGTTTCCTATTCTGTTCCATATGTCTATTTTTGTGCCAATACCATGCTGTTATGATTACTGTGGACTTGTAATATAGCCTGACATCTGGTAGGGTAATGCCTCCAGCTGTTTTTTTGCAGTTTTTGGCCAGGGCTTGGATTGAAACCACCACCTCCAGTATATGGGGCCAGTGTTCTACTCCTTTGAGCCACAGGTGCCAAACCCTCCAGCTTTGTTTTTATTACTAAGAATAGCCTTGGCTATCTGAGTTTTTTTCTGGTTCCATACAAAATTAAGTAGCATTTTTTCCAGTTCTTCAAAATATGATGTTGGTATTTTAATGGGGATGGCATTGATTCTATAGATTGCTTTGGGTAGAATAGACATTTTGACAATGTTGATTCTTTTTAGCCCAGAGCATGGTATGTTCTTCCATTTGTTTATGTCGTCTGCTATTTTTTTTCTTAGGGTTTCATAATTCTCTTTGTAAAGATCCCTGCTTTTGTGTGGCGATGACAATTTTTTGTTGGAGTTGAGTTCCACCTTTTTTGCCTTGTGTTCTGAGAAGATGCAAGGTAAAATTTTAATTCTTTTGATTTTGTTGTGGTTTGTTTTGTGTCCTAGGATATGATCAATTTTGGAGACTGTTCCATGGCCTGATTAAAAGAACATATATTCTTTAGCTTTGGGATGGAGTGTTCTATATATGTCTATCAAGCACAGTTGTTCTAATTAAATCCCCTGTTTGGTTTCTATAGAGGATCTGTCCAGCTCTGTAAGAGGGGTATTAAAGTCCCTTGCTATTATGGTGTTATAGGATACAGACTAATTAAGGTCTGTTTCAAGAATCTGGGAGCATTTAAGTTGGGTGCATAAATATTTAAAATTAAAATGTCTTCTTATTGTATTGTTCCCTTAACCAATATGAAGTGTCTATCTTTGTATTTTTTATGAGATCAGATGAGATTGGGCACATTTAGGATGGTATGGCTGTAGACCATCTTTGTCTTTTTTGACTTTAGTTGCATATCTGAAAATAAGATTGCAACTCCTCTTTTCTTCTGATTTCCATTTGCCTGAAAAATCGTCTTTCATCCTTAACTCTGAGTTTTACTTTGTCCTTTGAAGCCAGGTGTGTTTCCTGCAAACAGAAAATGGGTGGCTTGTGTTTTTTTGTCCAGTCAGCCAGCCTATGCCTCTTCATTGGAGAATTCAAGCCATTTATCGAGATAATTGGTAAGTGTGGTGGAGTTCTATTCATATTATTTTGTGAAAGTCCATTGCTTAGTTTTATCTTTTGCATCATTGTGGAAGCTAGGTTTTGTCCTTTAGTTTCTGGGTGTTTACATTGCTGGTGGTCCATTGTGATGGTCAGTGTGTAGAAAAGTCTAAGAATTTCCTGTAGTACTGGTCTGTGGCAAACTTCCTTGATGTTCGCATATGAGTAAATGATTTGATTTCTCAGTCAATTTTAAAGCTTAGCTTAGTGGGATATAAAATGCTGGGCTGAAAATTGTTTTGTTTAAGTAGATTAAAGGTAGATGACCATTGTGTTCTGGCTTGAAAAGTTTCACATGAGAAGTCCATAGTCACCCGGATGGATTTTCCCCTGTAGGTCAATTGTTGGTTGCTCTCTGCAGCTTGCAGAATCTTCTCTTTTGTCTTGACTTTGGACAGGTTCATGACAATGTGCCTTAGAGAAGCTCTATTTGAGTTGAAACTACCTGGGGTTTGATATGCCTCTGAAAGGAGTGTGTCAGAATTTGGTGATAACTTGGAAAATTTTCATTTATGATGTCCTCTAGTAGGGCTTCCATTCCTCTGGGGCTTTCTTCTTCCCTTCCTGAGATACTTATTACTCATATGTTTGAATGCTTCATGAAGTCCCATAATTCTGTCAGTGAATGTTCTGCTCTCTCTCTTTTTTTCTGTCTCTTTAACTGCCTGAGTTAGCTCAAGAGCCTACGTCTGCGATTCTTCCATCTGCATGGTCTAATCTGTTAGTGATACTTTCTACTGCATCTTTAAGTTCCCTGATTGACTGCTTCAATTCCTTAAGCTCTGCCATATCCTTTTTATATTCTTCATATTGTTTGTCTCTTATTTGATTCTGTTTTTTGGATTTCCTGTTGGTCATTTTCCACTTCCTCAGCAATTTCCTTCATTGTTTTTACCATCCATATTTTAAATTCCCTTTCTGTTATTTCTAACATTTCTTTATAGGTAGATCTTCTGCAGTAGCTACCTCATAATCCCTTTTGGGAGGGTGGGGGTTTCCACTGGTCTGGTTTTTCATGTTGCCAGGATTTTTCTGCTGTTTCTTACTCATGAGTGTTTTATTTTTATCTGTTTCCTTGACATACTTTTTTCTTTAACTTCCTTCTCCTCTTTAAGTTATCTTGTCTTTGACCCAAAATGTTGAAGTGTCCTTTTGATATAGGACCAAGAGGAAGAGAAGAGTGAAGATCAAGAAGGGAGAAAATACAAAAAAAGAAGAAAAGGAAAGGGAGAGGGTGGTGCCTGTGGCTTAAAGGAGTAGGGTGCCAGCCCCATATGCCAGAGGTGGAGGGTTCAAATCCAGCCCTGGCCAAAAACTGCAAAAAAAAAAAAAGGAAAGGGGGGATAAAAAAGCAGATTGAAAAAAAGAAGAGAGGAACTGAAAGAGAGAGACAGGAATAAGGGTACTTTGACCCTCCCACACAAATCCCAGACTCTGGGGGACTGGGTTAGGTGGGTCCCTGAAGGTCAGGAGCTCTTTGAGAGCTTGAGCAGACACAAGACCTCACCTCCACCAAATAGCGAAGAAAAACAAAAATACTATTAATCAAAACAAAACAAACAAACAAACCAAGAACCTTATGGGATAAAATTGGGGGGAAGAATAATAGGAACAGAAAAACTAGCAGAAATGGAGCCCTTATTATTGAAGAAAGAAAAAATGAAAAATTATAATTATAAGTGAAAAAAGAAAGAGAAAAATGAAGGGGGGAAAAACTTGAAAAACATTTTAAAAAGGAAAAAAAAATATACATCTTGCTGTATAGTGCCTGGGCAATATGTGACCTTCTGGGGTGTAAGATGCTAATCACAATGCTGATACAGCTGCATTAGATGGAGACTGGAGGAGACCTGGTCCCATCTTCCCAACTTCTTTGTCCTTAGTCTGTCCCCGCAGGGTTGGTAGCCTGAAGCTCTCCTCAGCCTATTTAAAAGATACACCTCAATCTTTCCAAACCATGTCCCTTAGCCACACAGTGGCTTTCCCAGGAAAGCATGTGTTGCTCCAATCTCCCCAATAGTGGTTGCACAGCTTATGAGATGTGCCAGAACTGTCTTGCACTAGGACTCTGAGGACTGATACTGTGAGGCAGCTTCCCCACAATGGCTGTGCCCAGCCTGCAGCTGAACAATGAAAGGACCATTACACCTGGAGGCTCATTCCCAGTCTCTGGGCATTTTTTGAAATTATTCCCTTGCTCATACAAACTCTTCCAAGGTAACTTAATCACGTGCCCAGGACCCTGCCCCCTCCCAAAATGCCACTGCTGCTGCTGCCCATTGCTGGCCTCTGCCAACACATAAGTACTTCAACCTTGTGCTGCTTCTCCACTGCTTCCAACATCCTCTTGGGGTCCTGATGTCTCCTGATGCCTACCTGTGTCCCTGAAGGAAGGTTTCTAGGCAGAGCCCAACAACCAGAGGTGCCTGGAATCCTTCCTCCCTAGTGCAGGAGCAAAGAAATTGTCTCTAGTATGCCATCTTGCTCCCAGTTCCCCTTGAAGTTTGATAAGAGATTTCAAGTGTCTTCACCCCTTTCTCCCCCCACATAAATATCAACTATGGGTGATGATGTATGGTTAATTAATTTGACTGTGGTAATCAGACACTGTGTATATGTATATCAAATCACTATATCGTGCATCTTGACTACATATAACTTTGTCAATAAAATATTTTATTTTATTTGTTTTTTGAGACAGAGTCTTACTTTGTCACCCTTAGTAGAGTGCCATGGTGTCATACCTCACAGCAACCTCAAACTATTGGGCTTAAGTGATCCTCTTGCCTCAGCCTTCCAAGTAGCTGGGACTATAGGTGCCTGCCACAGCACCCAGTTAGCTTTTAGAGACAGGGTCTCACTCTTGCTAAGGCTGGTCTTGAACTCCTGAGCTCAGGCAATCCACCTGCCTTGGCCTCCCAGAGTTCTAGAATTAGAGGTGTGGGCTACCACCCTGGGCCTTATAAAATATTTTAAAAATTTAAAAAAATGCTCATTTGCATTTCACTATTTTATTAACCAGATTTGTGGTCCCATTTTGAGAGAGATGTCCCTGCAGATTAAATTATTTGTTTTAAAAAATTCTCCCCCTTTTTGTGATAGTAATTTATGTCCATTGGGAAAAATTACAAAAGGCCAGAAAAGTAGAAGGATGAGTCAATGCATACCAAGGGGGAGGCTACAAGGTGGTTAGGTATTGAGCATATGCAAAAAAATATTTTTTAAATAGGTGAATTTATAAATGGTACCATAGGTGCTAGCTGACTCATGATGTTAGTAAGCTCCTAGTGGATTGGGCTTATGATATTTCAGGGCAAGTTAACATTTAGCATTTCTTCTAGTAGCTATCCTTTTATAAGCAGTTTCCTTGAAAACATTGTCACTATAACAAGCCCTTCCCATAAAGCATGTAAATAGTTTATGAATGAGGAAATGAATATTTTATACCCCATAGAATTTTACATTCAATAGTTCTTGGATAGCGTGAAGTTCAAATGGGTAGCTTGGGAATAAGCATCACTTTGTTTTATCCCTACAATTTTAAGAACTGCTATACAGCTGCAAAACGACTCTGAACAACATCTCAAGACATTTATTGTTTAGTGGACTGTATAAATGAAAAGTGGCACAAACAATAGTCAGGAAACTTGAGTGTCAGCACTGGCTCCCTCCAGGAGGTAGGATATGCTTCTCAGTACCAGATGGAAGCCCAGGACCCAGGGGAGTAGCAGCAGGAGGGAATGGAAACCTGGAACAATCAGACACTGGCAGGGGTTCCCAGGCAGAAAATTAGTTGTAGGAGATCAAGTTCAAGTAAGTGCCTGACAATTCTTACCACTCCCAAGCAAGCTAAGGAGACACCTACTGGTACTACTTAAGAAGGCCATAGTGGGGACAATAGGACGTCAGTCAAAATAAATCCCTTTTAAGGAATTCAATGAGAAGTTAGATCAAGGTGAACAGAAATAAGACTAATCCCTTTATGGAAGATACTAGATAGAATGTGTTAATAATTGAATGAGATGTCTGATACTGGAACTTTTCAGGTTTTCAGAAATGTTTAGGGGCCATTTCATAAGAAAGAAGACCTGAGCTTAAGGTCTGACACCAGGTGGTCAGTTTATTTATTTATTTCCCTTATTTATTATTTTATTTTATTTTATTTTTATTGTTGGGGATTCATTGAGGGTACAAGGTACCAGGTTACACTGATTGCACTTGTTGGGTAAAGTCCCTCTTCTAATTGTGTCCTGCTCCCAAGAGGTGCACCATACACTGTGAGCCCGCCAACCCATTCTCTCTTCCCCTCTCTCTGTTCCCTCATTTCCCAACCCCCACTTCTTTAGACCAGCTAGTGCCTTCATATTAGAATTGAGTACATGGGATTCTTGCTTCTCCATTCTTGTAATACTTCACTAAGAAGAATGTGTTCCAGTTCTATCCAGGTTAATACAAAAATGTAAAGTCTCCATCTCTTTTAATCACTAAATAGTTTTCTGTGTTAATACATATTGTTAGTCAATTCCTGGGTTGGTGGGCATTTAGGCTGTTTCTACATTTTGGCGATTATAAATTGAGCTGCAATAAATAGTCTAGTGCAAATGTCCTTAAAATAAAAGGATTCTTTTTTTCTTCTGGATAGATGCCTGATAATGGGATTGCAGGACCAAATGGAAGGTCTAATTTTAGTTGTTTGAGGATTCTCCATACTTCCTTCCAAAAAAGTTGTATTAGTTTGCAGTCCCACCAGGAGTGAAAAAGTGTTCCCTTCTCTCCACATTCATGCCAGCATCTGTAGTTTTGAGATTTTGTGATATAGGCCATTCTTGCTGGGGTTAGATGATATCTCAGGGTGGTTTTGGGCTTGGTGCCTGTAGCACAGTGGTTATGGTGCTGGACATGTATGCTGAGGCTCGTGGATTTGAACCCAGCCCTGGCCAGATAAAAAACAATGACAACTGCAACAATAACAACAAAAAATAGCCAGGTGATGTGGTGGATGCCTGTAGTTCCAGCTACTAGGGAGGCTGAGGCAAGAGAATCGATTAAACCCAAGAGTTTGAGGTTGCTGTGAGCTGTGATGCTACAGCAGTCTACTGAGGGTGACACAGTGAGACTCTGTCTCAAAGTAAAGAAAAGAAAGAAAAAGAAAGCAAGCTGGGAGGGTATGGTGCTGGCCTTCACTCCCCCTGCTGGTTGTGGTTTCTCATGGTGGTTTTGATTCACATTTCTCTAATAATTAGGGATGATGAGTATTTTTTCATATGTTTGTTAGCCATTTGTCTGTCTTCTTTAGAGAAAGTTCTATTCATCTCTCTTGCCCAGTGATATATGGGATTGTTGGCTTTTTTCATGTGGATTAATTTGAGTTCTCTATAGATCCTAGTTATCAAGCTTTAGTCTGATTCAAAATATGCAAATATCCTTTCCCATTGTGTAGGTTGTCTGAGCTACAGGTGCTGAGCCCTCTTATTAGTTTTAAAATGTACCATTGTATTATGCCCAAAAAATGAGGTCCCACCAAATATACCCTCCCTCTACCTGGCCTTTCCCTCCCTTCTTCCTCCTCTTCCCTCTTTCTTTCTGGACTATAGTTTTGTTTCTGCAACCATCCTTAATGAAATTGTTTTGGTAGCTCTATCTTCACTCATTCATTTGTGGCTCTTCATTTAAAAAAAAAAATCCTTTTATTGTTCTTCTTTTGTATTTGTCTTTTACTCTCAGCTTCAAAATTTCTTTGGAAGTAAGAGCAATGAGCATAGGAGCAGATATTTGATGTTACTTGCTTTGTTTCTCATAAAAGAGTATTTTTTTAGTAATAATAAATGTCCATAAAAGTGTTATAGGTATAAAATGTAATATTTTTGTCTTTTTTCAACTTGGCTTTGAAAATTCAATTTTTACATTAAAATGTTATCACCCTTTTAATTTCTTTGGATCTGTTAATTTACTGATATTTTATAATTTAAGGCATAGATGAAATAGTTTCTCAATTGCCAAGGACATTTTGAATGTTAATTTGCATTTTTATTGGTTGAATAAAAACATAAATGAAATTAGTATAAAATTCTGTTAATGAGTTCTTAATCTAGAGAAATGAGATATAGGAAAGACAAGTCATTAATTTAGAGTTTAATATAGAGAAGAAAAAGCTCTAAAGGACATTTTACAGCTCTTGCATTATTCATGTTTACCAGGTCTGATAATTAAGTATGGGAACTCACCACCATGGCCTTATGTCAGCAGCACTGTGCAGACAGCTTAGTAAAGTTTCTTGACCTTGGTATATCAGCATCTCACAGGTATGTTCATGTCAACTTGTGTTCGTGTCTTGCCGAGTGGTGTTCATTATCATTGCTGTGTTTTCCTGTGCCTTTGTGAGAATGTTGGGGCTTGAATTAGAGCAATGAACAAAAATTTGTAAATTTCTTGTTAAACTTGGCAAGAGTGGGAGTGAAATCAAGGGCACGTTGGTCCAAGTTTATGAGGATAACGCCATGAAGAAAAAGGCAGTGTAGGAATGGATTAAATACTTTTCTGAGTGGGAGAGAAAGCATCACTGACCAAGACCAGCCAGGTGGTAAACAGGGACAAGGGCGGTGCTTTGTTTTGGCATCGGCGTCTGGTAATGCTTAGAAATCATTGTTGTACTTCCTGTTTCTTGGGTCTCTGCAGTCCTCTAGGTCCCTGTCCATTTTCCAATTCTGGTTTTGCACCCACTAGTCAAAAGATAGATGCTTACTAAGTTCCTTTTTATGTTTAAAGAGTCTCTTGTCTGCTTTCCAACATTGTCACTGGAAAAACACATACTTCTGTGGATGACCTTGACCATACTCCTGGCTTAAAGCTGTATGTTGATGACTTCTCACTCCTAACTCTATACAGTTCTAGTGAGGTCCACATTACTCTATCCACCTGCTCACTGAGTATTTCTATCCTGATGCCTAGGGACACCACAAGTTCATCTTGTTAAAAAATGAGCTATTTGGGCAGTGCCTGTAGCTCAAGGAGTAGGGCGTCAGCCCCATATACTGAAGGTGGCGAGTTCAAACCTGGCCCTAGCCAAAAAAACTGCAAAAAAAAAAAAAAAAAAAAAAAAAGAGCTATTTACCCTGTTTCTTATCTTTCAACCTCAACCGTAGTAAGACAATGGAAAACAAGCATAATACAGAAGAATAAATTATCTACTTGGTAAAATATGATAGGATCCATTAAAATAAAGCAGAAGTAGGAGAACTGAGAGAGTAGAGAGGTTGACCTTTAACAGGAGTGGTAAATAAAGGTCTTATTAAAAAGTTAACATTTGGACAAAGACTTGGAGAAAGTGAGGGAGTTAGTCAAGTG
Organism: Loris lydekkerianus; assembly: GCA_963574355.1. Classification (NCBI taxonomy): domain Eukaryota; kingdom Metazoa; phylum Chordata; class Mammalia; order Primates; family Lorisidae; genus Loris; species Loris lydekkerianus. The sequence continues at coordinate 6,478 of CAUYPK010083530.1, read as the reverse complement.
CATACTCGAGGGAGAAATATTCCAGGAACTGAGGATGCCCAGTGCAAAACCTGAGGCTGGCTTGAGGCATCTGAGGAATGGCAAGGATGCCAGTGTGAAAGGGAGAGATCAGGAGAGAAAATCAAAGGAACAATTGGAAGATTCTGTGGAAAGTACATGATCTGATTTAGAATTTAAACAGGATCTATTTGGCTGTCGTTTAAATTGAGTTCTGGAAATGACCTTTGACTGCTCTTTTCTTCCTTAACTCCCAATTCCAGCTGACCATTCAGGCATCAGGATAGAAATAGTCCTCTATCCTGGGTAGTCCTGTCCTCTAACATCTCTCAAGTCCATCCATCCTCTGCACTTCCAGTCATGTGGCCTTGATTTACATCCTGGCTTCTCTCTCCTGGATTATCACAATCAATAGGCAGTGAGATGTCTTCTTTTTGCTCCTGTAGTCAGCCTTTTTCGTTTATGATGTTTCTATTTCAAAATAATTTATAATTTATGTTGTTTGGGATTATCTTGTGCTTTTAGAAACATAAAAAGAGATTAAGCAAAGTAGTAACTGCACAATCCCTGTGAGGTAACAAGGCAACCCAGAGCCATTGAGAACACAGAGAGATCTTTGCAGATTCCTGATTTACTCCTTGCACATTAAATCAATAATTAAAGAAAAACAAATGATCTATTTATTTTACCCCCTTTGTTCTAATTTTCTTTTTTCTTTTTTTTGAGACAGTCTCAGTTTTTTGCCCTCCGTAGAGTGCAGCGGCATCACAGCTCACAGCAACCTCAAACTCCTGGCTCAAGTGATCCTCTTGCCTCAGCCTCCTGAGGGGCTAGGACTACAGGTACCTGCCATAATGCCTGGCTGCTTTTTAGAGATGGGATCTTGCTATTGCTCAGGCTGGTCTCGAACTTGTGAGCTCAAGCAATCCACCCACCTTGGCCTCCCACAGTGCTAGGATTATAGGAATGAGCCACTGTGCTTGGCCTTGTTCTGATTTTCTGTAGAAAAGTTAAATCTTCTTAAGTTACAGGGGTTTTCAAACTTTATGAGTAATTAATACTATAAGGTTCTAGTTTGTCTTGAAGCACCTGTAAAGGAAGCAAAAAGATTTGTATTCTAATGCAATTCCTTAATTTGTAAGACTTACAAAAAAAAAAAAAAAAAAAGATGGAATGGCAGTACTAGATTTAGAACTGTGGCATTCATAATATATTATTGTATGTGTAATGTAATACAACACTATAACTTGTAATGTATTACAGTTATAATTCAGTATTACAATTTATAATATTGAATTACATTTGCAATACATACAATGCATTTATAACATTGTATTATATTTGTAATATTATGTTTTTGTAACAGAGTATTAAGAACACACCATAAATACCATTAATTTGCTTTTATTATTTCATTAGAAACTCTGGTTTATATTTCTTCTTTACCTCCTCAAATTTGTGGTTTCTCTTCTTTGCAGCTGAGCTAACCTAGCTTCATGGTGTTCAGAAAATCGTTCAGCATAGTTTTGATAAACCTTGAGAATAATCTCTTGTTTTTGAATCTGTTAATTTTATACACAACATAATATTAACTGGAATAAAGATGATCCGCAGTACATAACTCATCAGTCAAGAGCCATTCTTCAAAGATTTCCTTAGTTAGTGCTTTGGAAGCCTGTATTTACGTTCTCTCCCACTCTGGGTATCTTTATCTCCACACCCTCTTTCCCTTTATATCTCTATTTCCAGTTGGCTCTGTCTCCATTTTTCTCCCTCTCCCCCGTCTCTCTCTCTTTACCTCCCTCTCTCGGTCCCACTCCCTCAATCTGCTCCCTGCTGGAATCCTCCTGCACAGCTGAAAGGCCATTTTCTTTGTATTATATCTGCTGTTCTCTTTTCCCAGCGAGCCCTTCTTTTTCAAGATAAAAAACTGGTCCTTTAAGAGTAAGATCAAACTGAAACGTTATTCCTCTGTGAAGAATTCTCATACTTATCTGAGGAGAGGTAGCCTGCCCTCCCTTTTGCCATACTTGGGATGCAATTCTCTATTCCTGTCTTCTCATGCCATATGAAAAGCTGGTCCAGCCAACGACTCTGTCTTTCATTTCTGAAGCCTCTCAATGAATGTCAGTTGAGTAAAAAATAGTGGAAACATTACCTTAATGATTGACTTCAAATTTGATCATACTTAATAACTATGACAGAATTCGATTTTCAAGATTGCTTTTTTTCTGTCATTTAACTTGGTTTAGATATCTTACCAACTTTTGTGTTGTCATAGAAGGCAAAGTAATTTTGATTAGTTGCTTAATAGAAGCATACAAAATATTAAATTACAGGAGAGTATGATGTTCTCTTTTGTAAATTACAGTCTTTTCTGTGTCCTCTCACATCTGTAGTCTGGCATGATTTTCAATAAATGTAAGGTCTGGGACTCCCAATCTAATATCCTAAATGAGGAACAACCTGATTTGGGCACAAATATCTTTCTATTACAGTTTTGATTTGCTCTGTTTCACTTAATTGAGAAGAAATATAGTTTAAGACTAATCAATCTTTAATTCCATAAACATTTATTACTAAAATACATAAAAATGTATCTTTAATTCATTTGAATTTATTGATCTTTGAGTCCTTAAGTCTAGTTTAAGATTAATTTTAGAGTATATATATATATATATATATGTGTGTGTGTGTATATATATATATATATATATATATATTTTTTTTTTTTTTTTAATTTGAGACAGCCTCAAGCTGTCGCCGTTGGTAGAGTGCTGTGGCATCACAGCTCACAGCAACCTCCAACTCCTGGGCTTAAGCGATTCTCTTGCCTCAGCCTCCCAAGTAGCTGGGATTACAGGCACCCATCACAACGCCCGGCTATTTTTTGGTTGTAGTTGCCATTGTTGTTTGGCAGGCCCAGGCTGGATTCGAACCTGTCAGCTCTGGTGTATTGGCTGGGACCTTAGCCGCTTGAGCTATAGGCACTGAGCCAATTTTAGAGTATATTAATGTTTATTTTCTTAGATAAGAACCTTTGATACTCCTGACGTACTCAGGAATTATGTGCTCCAAAGAAGATCTTATTGCAATGGTGCATATTTTTATGTATAATTAAAAAAAAAATAACAACAACAAAAAAATACTACAATGACAACCAGAGTGAGAAAAGGGACAGAGCCTTGCAGCTGAAATTCCAGAACAAAGTGTTATGAACAGAGTTATGTCCCAGATCTCCTTACTTATAGATTTTATTTTCATAACTAGGTACAGTTTTTAGAGGAATTGAGTGAATGGCTTCCTACCACAGCAAATATTTATTTCCACCGAGCACACATTTTAAGTATTGGAAAGAGTCAAAGCAGTACGTTTAGGACTGTTTTATCTGTTCTCCAGCAGTCAATCTTAATGCACGTGGCTTTTCATTTATGTAAGACAACAAATCAAATTATTTGGTTTTACAGCAACATATAAACTTTTCCACTTAAATGTCTTACAGCTAATGCAATGTATATGGATTTCTTCCTAATCAATAGCACTGAAAAGGGCAGCAACTGTGGCTCAAGGAGTAGGGCGCCAGCCCCATATACTGGAGGTGGCGGGTTCAAATGCAGCCCTGCTCAAAAACTGCAAAAAAAAAAAAAAAAAAAGGCACTGAAAGATAAAAGACCAGTCTCAAAGCTGCAGATGCTGGCACGTATATGGAGAGAAGGGAACACTTTTACATTCCTGGTGGGACTGCAAACTAATACCTCCTTTTTGGAAGGAAGTATGGAGAATCAGCAAAGAACTCAAATTAGGCCTTCTATTTTATCCTGCAATCCCATTTCCAGGCATCTACCTAGAAGAAAAAAAATCCTTTTATTATAAGAAGGACACCTGTACTAGACTGTTTATCACAGCTCAATTTACAATTGCCAAAACATAAATGCCCACCAATCCAGGAATGGGTTAACAAGCTGTGGTGTGTATATATATATGTATATACACACACACCATGGAATACTATTCAGCCATTAAAAAGATGGAGACTTTACATCTTTTGTATTAACCTGGATGGAGTTGAAACACATTTTCTTAGTAAAGCATCACAAGAAAGGAGAAGCAAGAATCTAATGTACTCTAGTCTAATATGAAGATAGTAGATGAAATAATACAGGGGTGGGGTAGGGGAATGAAGGAGCAGGAGCAGGGAGGGGGGAGTAAAATGGGGGTCACAGTGTATGGCACACCTCTGGGGGAGGGACACAATTATAAGAGGGACATCATCTAATGGATGAAATCAGTGTAATTTAATTCTTTGTACCCTCAATGAATCCCAAACAATAATAAAAAAAGAAAGATAAAAGGCCAACTTTAGATGCTGTTTTAGTTACCTCCTTCTGCACAGACATACCTAATGGTTAGTGGCTTAAAGCAGCAACTATTTAATTATCTCTCAAGACTCTGCACGTGGGTGAGCCTCCGTGGCAAAGCTCTTCTCCACATCATGTTGACTGGCACTGGAGCTACCTGAGGGCTCCCCTGGGCTGCTCCTGGGTGCTGGCTTTTGCCTTCTCCTTTCTGTGGCTTCTCTTTTTGGCTTGGTCTTGTCATAACTTGGTGGCCAGGTTCTAAGAGGATGTAAGTGAAAAATGCCCTCTTCTTAAAGCAAGAGCATCTTTCAGTAGGTCATTCCCCTTGCATTTGTTGGCCAAATCCCCTAACTCTGGGGAAGCCCTCTTTCCAGGGAAGGCAAAAATCAATTCTCTCTTGGTGTGGTAGTGAAATGTATGTACAGGGAAGGCAGGATTTGATGCTGGCCACTTCTGACCGGGATCTACCACAAACCTCTAATAAAACTCTCAGTTTCATCTTACCTACTATTTGGCTCCACTCAAAACCTAGTTGGTAGTATTGTTACTTAAAGATGCTGGTGAGTTAGACTGACCATGTTCATATGGTGGGAAGTAGTAAATGAGAATCTGTGAAGCTTCTGAAAATGTATGAACGATTTTGTATAATTGTGATTTGGGGGGTTAAGAAAAGGAAGCAATAGTCAATGGGACTTGGTAGTTAAATGCCTAGGCTCAGGGGTATCATATAATTTTTCTATAAATCTGGGCTGTGTAACATACTAGTTGTATCATTTTGGAGAAATTATTTAACCTTTCTAAGCTGCAGGTTTTTTATTTATGAAATGGACATAATATACAGGGTGGCTATAAAGTTTCTATATAACTTAAAATTGCACACTATTTTATATTTCCTTGGTTGTTGTGAAGCACAAGTGAGGCAAAACATGTGAAGATCTTAGCACAGGGCTTGACGCACAGTAATGGTCTAATAAATATGTGATTATCATTATTAATAACATTCTCAATAGGTCAGTGAGTACCAAAAGGAGTAATAAAATGACCCTGGGTTCTCTGAGCTCAAACTCTATATGAAATTAGATTATCAGAAATTTTATGTTCTTGGACTAAATTCCCTAAATCTCCAATTGAAGTACTTTCTTGAGCTATGATGGAATAAGATGCTTTCAAGTTGAATCAGGTATTGATATAAAAAATGGGCAGGAATAGATTTTCTGTGTGTTTAAACCTGACTTTCTAAGTATTGGTCATCCTGTGGGCCTAGTGCCTACAAAGTAAAATATTTTCCCTGTCTTAAGGAACATGTAAAAATTCCCCCCAAGACATAAAGTGGGGTATGTGGGGAATTTCCAACTATGGATTGCTAGGATCCTGGGTTGAGTTGAGGAGGCAGAAAGTAGCTGCAGACCTTGGAGCAAAAGAGAAAATGAAGAGCATCCTTGCAAGGGTAGTTGTGGGAATCAGAGACAAAGTCAGGTGACAGCACTGTGTTAAAGCTGTGTATATTGCCTGCTGGCCTCCCCTTCATCACCTCCAAAAAGTGCTTTCCCCTGGATGGTCTTTTTTGCTTATGTGTTCAGTCCTTTGTTCCTTGTTCTCGTCTTCTTGTTCCTTTATTCCCCTGACCTTTTCCTCTGATTCTTATCAGCTAAATACTCAGACCAGTATACTGATAGCCTCCTTGGCCATTTGTCTTAGGACTGCTAACTGTGACCTATATCACTTGTATTGGTCAAGGTCAATTAGAGAAGCAAAACTCCTGTGAGGGGTATGGCATGGGGATTTACTTTAAAAATCAGAACTTACTGGGAAATACTGTGTATACTTGAGTATAAGCCGAGTTTTTGTGCCGAAAATTTGTGCCAAAAAACCTGAACTTGGCTTATACTCGGGTCATACAGGTTATTTGATTCGGTGAGCGTGCACCTAATCAAATGCACGTCATCTCCAGTTGTCTTCTGCCATCTGCTTGAGGGGGCGGGGCTTCAGCTCAGTCCACAAGTCTCTGCTGAGCTGAAGAGGTAGGCGGCTGAACTGAACTGTATTCCACTGAACTATTTAACCCACAATATTTAATGGCACATTAAATTAATCCAGTTTTGAAGGATTTTAACCTTTGTGAT
>CAUYPK010083528.1:0-36811 GCA_963574355.1 Loris lydekkerianus | reverse complement strand
CTAATATTTAAAAATTGAAAGGTTTCACATAACATCAGATGACACTTTCTCTTTTAAAAGCTAGCAGATGTATGGAGGGAAGGGAATACTTTTACTCTGCTTGTGAGACTGCAAACTAATACAACCTTTTTGGAAGGAAGTATGGAGAAACCTCAAAGAACTCAAGCTACACCTCCCATTTGATCCTGCAATCCCATTACTAGACATCTACCCAGAAGAAAAAAAATCCATTTACCATAAGGACACTTGCACTAGATTGTTTATCACAGTGCAATTTACAATTGCCAGAATGTGGAAACAGCCTAAATGCCCACCAACCCAGTAATGGATTAACAAGTTGTAGTATATGTAGACCATGGAATACTAGTCAGCCACTAAAAAAGGAGGAGGCTTTACATTTTCTGTATTAACCTGGATGGAAGTGGAACACATTATTCTTAGTAAAGCATCACAAGAATAAAGAAGCAAGAACCCTGTGTACTCAATTCTCATATGAGGACAGTTGATGACCTAGTACACAGTGGGGGGTGGGAGAAGGGAAGAGCAGAGAGAGGGCAGGGGGGTGTTGACAGTGTGTGACACACCTTTTGGGGGCGGGACACAATTATCAGAGGGACTTTACCTAACAAATGCAATCAATGTAAATTGGTTCTTTGTACCCTCAATGAATCCCCCAAAACAACAACAACAACAACAAACAACAAAAACTAGCAGATGTGATACTATGGGCCCTGCTTTCCTTAAGACAATACTCAGCAGGGGTTGAGGACGGCAGCCCCCTTTGGCTGTAGCAAACAATTATGTGATTTGCCACAGCCCTTAGCAGTCCCTGTTGTTCCTTCACTTGGACACTCAGGCACAGCTGTTTTGTTTCACCTCGTGTGTGATATTTCCTCACACCCAGCCTGCTGCACCCCATTCCCATTCCTTTCTGACTCCCACAGCCATCTGGGTGTGCCACCCCTGGCTTATGAATGCACAGAGTCTGGCTGCCCTTCTGACAAGCCCGAGAAGGGCTGGCGAATGAGGCAGGGACGTGCAGATCCCACTGAGAAGTCAACACTCCCTGATGCTCTGGAGTCTCTGTGCATTTCAGACCTGCTTGCTGCAGGAGGAAAGGGCTGCCGACAGTACTGACCCTGCTGATGGAGAAGAGCAACCCTGGCCGGTCAGAGCACACGCCCGTGAAACAGAAGCGCAGCTTCCAGTAGAAGAGGTGCTCCCAGATGAAGGTGATGAGGCTGAGTGCCATGGCGGCGGCCAGCATGTAGAACACGCCCGCCATGTTGTCGATGTCCAGCTGGCTGCTCATCACCTCATTCTTCTCGTTGTGGCAGATCCCCGTGAGCCACAGAGTCTCCAGCTCCTCCATCTCACCTGCACAGAACACAACACAGAGGCGGTGAGGACTGGAGCATGCACTTGGGGGCAACACCTGTGGATCTGGGACAGACTGTGCGACTTACTGCTGTGTAACCTTAAACAAAGTTAACTGAGCTCTCCTGACCTCCATTTGATCACTTGTCAGGCGAAGATAAATTTGATAACAACACCTACTTAATATTGTTGCAGTGAGGATGAAGTGAGTTTAGCATACACAGCAGATAGTACACTTCTCGGTCTTGTCTTCTGAGGTTTTTAGTCTTTCTTTGTCATTGTTATTCCCTCCCCCGCCCCACCTTGCTTTCTTCTATCCCTTCCCCCAACACTCCTCCCAGCTTAGAATGAGATGTGGGGCTAAACGGACAGTACACTATAGAGGAAAGACTTCATTTCAATCCTGACTTCAAAATTTACTCCTGCTGTGATCTAGGAGCTGCACTGATCTTGTCTGTGAAATGGGTATAATAATAATTTATAAAAAAAAGTTCATAAAAAATCATTTATTGCCGTGAAGGAACTGCCTAGCATAGTACTTGGCACATGGTAGTCATTGGATATATTATTTCCTTCTCCGTCTCTTTAGAATATCCAGGATTATTCCAATAAGTCACACACACACAGCGCACTTAGAACACAAAACTTTAATTGAAAAGAGACGCCTAACCAACCGGCTCTGAATGGCCCCTTGCTAACTAATCTCCCCTACTTGCCAACTGTGGTAGGCGATTAAAGAACCAGGTGGATTTTTCAATGGAAAAAACAAAAGCGTGGGCGCGCCTAGCATTATTTTGTCTCTCTTTTATGTTCATTTTATTCAGTTGCCATTTAGGAGAAAATTATCTGATTTAAATATCTAGCAATTACACAAACTATCTAGCAATTCACTTAAATGATGGTACTTAGGCTGTGCATCAGCCTTTGAAAATTATCCTTCAAGAAGAGTAACAATCAAGAAAGATGCATACAACGTTAAGTGAAAAGTATGTTCTTTTCATATATGTATATATACGATTTCTAAAATGAATGGAGGCAAGTAGAAAAAAATTAAGGAAACACTGTTTATATCGATTCTCTTTCAAAGAAGTTTATCATAATTATTGATATAATATTGATCTCGTTTTTAAATTTTGTGAAATTAGTATGTATTGCATGGATTCTGCCTTGTTCCCCCATTCTTGAATGATTTGCCTGAACATAGAAATCTAAGCTGACTATCATTTTTCCTTTGCATTTTGAGGATTTTATTAAATTTTCTTCTAATCTGGATTACAGTTATTAAGAAGTCAGACAATCATGTAATTGTCATTGGATTCTATGCAATCTATATTTGTTTTCTCCAATTGTTTTTGAGAATTTTAGTTTGTCTTTGGTATGAAATCTAAGTATACATTTGTTTTATCTGTTCTGTTTAGTATGATTTTTCAATGCGATGACTTGCAACTTTTCCTTTAGCAAAAATTCACCTATTATTGCTCTGACTACTAACTCTCTCTACTTTATCATTTTTAAAAAAATTCATAAATTTTTTTCAAAGAGTGTTTTTATATTTATAGAACGACTGAGCAGGAAGTATAGACCGTTCCCATATAACGCCCTTCCCCTCCCTCCTCAGCTTCCCCAGTTAGCATCTCACATTGGTGTGGTATATTTTTTCACAATTTATAAGCTAATATTGATACACTGTTATTAATGAAAGTCCACAGTTTACATTAGGGTCCTTTTTTCTGTGTTGTACAGTTACCTGTGTTTTGTTGAAGGCATAATGTCATGTATCTGCCATTCCAGTATTATACAGAATAGTTTTACTAACCTAAAAATCCCCTGTGTTCCAGCTATTCAACCTGCTCAAACCCTTCTCAACCCCTGGTAACCACTGGTGTTTTAACTATCTCTATAATTTTACCTTTTCCAGAATATTATATGGTATGTTCATATGACAACCCTATTATAGGTAATCTTTTACCATAACTATACAGTGTGAAATCTTTTCATATAGGCTTCTTTCACTTGCCAATTTGCATTTGAGGTTACTCCAGGTGCCCTTTCATAACTTGATAGCTCATTTTTTAAATCACTGAATATTCTATTGCATGTACCATTTGTTGATTCACGCACCTGTTAAGGGACATCTTGGTTGCTTTGAGCTCTGGAAATTATTAACAAAGATTTTATAGACATTCATGCGCAATTGTTTATGTGGACGTAAGTTTTCAATTAATTTGGGCAAATACCAAGGCATGTCACTGCTGAATGGCATGGGAAGACCATGCTTTGCAAGAAACAGACACACTTTCTTCCAAAGCAGCTATGTCATTTTGCATTCCTACCAGCACGGAGGGAGAGTTCCTGTGGCTCCACATCCTCAACCAGCATCTCAAACCATTGCTAGTGTTTGAGATTTTAACCATTCTAATATTGACAAAATATCTCTTTGCTTCAATTTTCAGTTCCCTAACAACATATGGTAGTCCTATCATTTTTGTGTGCTTTTTTCCTCTGAAGATCTTGTTTGAAATATTCTGGGCCTTTTTATTCTGTCTTCCACATTATTAACCTGGTTTTAATATTTTTCATTCTTTTATCTCTCTCTGCTGCACCTGAATGATTCCCATAAATCCATTCTCTAATTCATTTCTTCTTTCATTGGTAATAGTTAGCGGTATGTTTTTACTTTATTTAAATTGTGACATTCATTTGAATTTTTTTACAGTTCTGACTATTCTTTTAAAACTTCCATATACTTAATGATTTCGGATTGTTCTCCCTTCCTTCCCCTGCCTTAGTTCTTGAGATTATCATTCTTCTGTTTTTTTGTCTGCTCTGATTCTCGTGGTAACTTCCTTCCTTATGACATTTTTAACTTTTGATTGTGAGCTAATCTTCCACAGACTGCCTCTCCCTCTGAGCCCCATGGGACTCCCAAGAATCCTAGACAATGGCAATATCCCTGAGTTTTTAATGTGCCAGTTTTTGTACGAAATTCGTTTTACCATGATTATTGCACCATTTAAGTAGCATACACTTAGACTCCAATACTCATTTAAATTTTAATTTCTCACTCAGACCTTCAACCATCATAAACCTCCTTGCACTTTCCTCATGTTGATGTACAATAGATGTCCCTAGTCTTCTTTTCATAGACTGAGTCATTAAAGATCCCAGATTTGTTAGTCAGAAAAAAGCATGGGCTGGGCATGGTGGCTGGCACCTGTAATCCTGGCACTCTGGAAGAGCTAGGCAGAACAATCACTTGAGTTTAGGAGTTCGAGACTAGCCTGAGCAAGAGTGAAGCCTCATCTCTATTTAAAAAACAGCTGGATGTTGTAGCAGACACCTGTAGTCCCAGATACTTAGGAGGATGAGGCAGGAAGATCACTCAAACCTGGGAATTTGCAGTTGCTGTGAGCTAATCTGATGCCATGGCACTCTAGCCTGGGCAACAGAGTGAGACTCTCTCTCTCTCCCTAGTGTATATGTATGTATGTGTGTATATACATATATATATATATATGTATATACACACATACACACAATCAATCTCTCTCTCTCTTTCTCTCTCCTATAGTTTGTGTATAATATAAACACACTAATATATGTGTGTGTGTATGTATATAAATATGTATATGAGGTCAAAAAAACCCAGGAAGTCCATCTTTTTAGAATGTCTTCACCCACAAACCAAGTACGTGCTGGTTAACCAGTATGTGCAAAGTGATGGGAAGGAGGTATCTTGATTTGATTCCTTTCTTCTAGGGCAGTGGTGCTCAACCTTCCTAATGCTGTGGCCCTTTAATACAGTTCCTGTGGGTTGCGACCCACAGGTTGAGAACCGCTATTCTAGGTCCTTCTCAAGCCATAAATGTCACAGGAGATTCTGTCATATCATCTCATCGTCTGCCCAACACCATAAATTCATCCAACTCCCTGTGCATGTGATGTGCTTTAAGACAGGCACATTGTTACTTCTACTCAAGAAAACACCCAAATACAACATGCCGTGGACTTTCTCCTCCCTTTGGCGTTTGTGAGGTCACAAAAACGGGTCTTCTCACCATGGCGTGTCAATTTCCCAACACATCTTTCCTTCAGTGTTGTTCCAAAGAAAGCCAGATTTGTAAGCCTGTAACAGGGCAGTCGGTGCAAGAAATATCATCTTGATGCTTTTCAGTATATATATATATATAAAGATTTTTCCTCTGCCCTTTGACCAAACAACGCCTCTTTTTAAAATATGTCAACCGGGTAAACCAGACCTGAATTCTGAAAGGAGAACAGATGCACATTTCTCAATACCAATTAGAGCCTGTTCCAATCATTTTTGAATTAATCATTTCCTGCCTCACGGCCCTCTTTGACTAGTGTACTGAACTGTAGTTCAAATACTTTCTTATTTCATTTTTAATTTACTCAAGTATATTGTAATCTCCTTGAGGGAGATCAGAGCCATGTTTTGTGGTTTTGATATTTCTCGTGGCCTGCAGCACTTGGTGAGCACTGAATCCATATTCTGTTTCTTTCCTTTTATCCCTAGGCTTAAATTGGACAGGATTGGAGAAGTGTTCAAACACATTTGGTGAATTATTCTGCCATATAAATAGAGGAAAAACAAAGTAGACGGGAACTTGCAGTGGGTTAAGAGGAAGAGGCTGGGAAGTGTGCACGCCTTTCATTGTGGTGAAACATCACATTGTCAATTTTCAAAAGAGCAGCTCTAATACTGACTCTATCATCAGTCTCTCCCATTACAAAGGTCATAGTCTTTGTCAGTCTGACCTTGTGAACCAGAGCTGGTTAATGGGACAATTAACTATCTTTCCAACAACAACAAAAATAAATAAAATGGAAATTGATCAAGTTAAAAATTTTCTGCACAGCTAAGGACAAAATTAACACAGCGAAGAGACAAACTCCAAAATGGGAGAAGATATTTGCATGTTATGAATCTGACAAAGGGCTAATTGCCTAAGTCTACAAATAACTCAAGCAAATCGACAATAAAAAAGCAAACACCATTAAAAACTGGCTAAGCATGGTGGCTCATGCCTGTACTCCTAGCATGCTGGGAGGCCAAGGAAAGTGGAATGCCTGAATTCAGGAGTTCTAGACCAGCCTGAGCAAGAGCAAGAGCCTGTTTCTAAAAATAGCAGGGCATTGCAGCAGGTGCCTGTAGTCTCAGCTACTTGGGAGGCTGAGGCAAGAGAATCACTTAAACCCAAGAGTTTGAGGTTGCTGTGAGCTGTAACGCCACAGCACTCTACCCAGGGTGACAGAGTGAGACTCTGTCTAAAAAATAAAAAACATAAACCCCAAAACAACAATAAACTGGGCAAAAGACATGAAGAGAATCTTTTTTTCAGTGGACAGGCAAACAGCCAACAAACACATAAAATAACACTCATTGTCTCTCATTATCAGAGAAATGCAAATCAAAACCATGCTGAGGTATCACCTCTCCCCAGTGAAAATGGCCCCCATCACAAGGTACCAGGCAACTGATGCTAGCATGATGTGGAAGGAAGGAAACACCCCTGAACTGTTGGTGGGACTGCAAACTAGTACAGCCTTTATGAAAAGAAGCATTGTGAATCCTCAAAGACCTAAAAGAAGACCTCCCATTTGACCTTACAATCCTATTACTAGATATCTACCCAAAGGAAAAACAGTCATTTTACCGTGAGGATACTTGCAATGTTTATTGCAACTCAATTCACAATGGCAAAGATGTGGAAACAACCAAATGCCCCTCAACCTATAAATGGATTAATAAGTTGTGGTATGTGTGGCATACATGGAATACAACTCAGCCATAAAATGATGAAGATATCATATCTTTTTAAACAACCTGGTAGGATTGAAGAACATTCTCTTAAGCCGTGGTTCTCAACCTTCCTAATGCAACGGACCTTTAATACCTTTCCTGTGGGTTGCAACCCACAGGTTGAGAACTGCTGCTCATAAGTATCACAAAAATGGAAAAACAAGCATAACATGTTACTCAATACTAAATTGAAACTAGTAGTTTAGGGACCATGTGCTCACCTGAAAGAAAAATTCAATTAAATTGAAGAAGAGGGGAAGGGGAATGGGGCTCTGTAAATTCCCACCCAATGGGTACAGTGCAGGGTATATGGACACTTCCTGAGTGAAGGACTCAGCTACAACTTGGACTTTACCTTACAAATGCAGTCAATGTAACCTAACCGTATGTACCCTCATATTAATCTGAAATAAATAAAACATACTATCTGATATATTATCTCATACTATCTCATATTAATCTGAAATAAATAAACATACTAATAAATAACATACTAATAAATAAAACATATATATATATGATGAAAAAAATAAATCTCTTTCCTGAAGCAGACTCATTCCTGCTGGCAAGACACAAGCTAAATGCTCTTGCAGGAGAGAAGGAGAGAAGGAGCCTGGTAGCTTTGGGGTGCAGCCACACCACCCTGTCTTCTGTCCCTACCTTAGAGGACCAATACCCACATAATGCTTATAGATGGCTTTCTCCTTTTCTATTTACAGCTCCAATGACAGTAAGTTCACAAACACTTGCAGGACTCCTTTGCATCCATAGCAAGTTTCACCTGTTTAAAAGTCCTTCCTGCATCTGTCATCAGGGGAGAAGATGTTGCCAACCACAAGTATCTCTGTTGACTATGTACTATGTACTATGTACTATGATCTCTGTTCAGTACATAGAGCAGGGTGTGAAGGTTTTGCCTTTCCTAAGGTTGGCAAAATTCAAAGGCAGAATGATGGGATTTCATGGGTCAAGAGCCAGAGAGATGCTCTACAAAACGGGAACATGCCATGATGGACAGTACTGTGTGTGTAGGATTTGTTTTCACTGGCTGCATGGATGATGCTGTAAGAGGTTTCAGAGGGTCAGTCACACAAAGCAGATAGACAGGAAGGACGCAGATGGTGAAGACAAATGCATGAGCATGGGGGTTTCTTGCATCATACATCCACTCACTTACAAAGTAAAAGCCATGGGTTTCATATTTGCAAAAAAGGAATACATGACAATTCAACTAGACCTTCTCTAGTAAGTCACATGAAAGAAAGCTTCAGGTAGATAACACTAGAATGAGGTTGAAAAGGAAGCACCCTTTCCTGAAGATTTTGGGGAGCATGTCAATCATCTGGTAAGGTTACTGGAAGATCATATTAGAATCGACATCTGAATCAGACTGCCTCCCACACCCACTCGTTCTTTGGTCTTGGTTCATAATCTCTGCTTATCTATCCCCGTACTCATCCATTCATGCATCTATTTTTCTATTTAACAAAATTGAAAAATGTGTCTGTGTTTCAGGAACTGAACTAGAGTTTTAAAAAATTAACTCATGTAAACGTAAGGAGGCTGGTCACATGTCATTGTGACTTTACAGATGAAGAAACCCAGGCACAGAGAGATAAGGCACTTGCTCAGGCTCTCTGAGCTCTGGTTTTAGCATCTACCAACTGGGAGTGCAATAGTGTTAACCTTGTAGAAATCTTGTTAGAATTAAGTGATGCTGCACACACGCTGATTACTTGGTAAGTCTTTCTGGAGATGTTCTTATTACTGCCTGAAATCAGGGAAGCTGAGGAACATGCAACCCGTCCTGTCCCCATCCAACTCCTGTGGTCTCTGATTCCAAGAATGTAGGTACACAGTCCAGGGAGAAGGCTCAGCTGTCTGGGAAGACTCTGTAATGGTCTAAGAAAGAGAAATATGTTCTTTATTTGCCATAAGAATCACTCTCAGCACTTTCAGAGGGACTGCAGTTGCTTTTCAGATTAGATTTCACTATATTCTGTAAGACTGTCTAGAGCTAAGGGGATTGCTTTAAGAGTGGATTTTATAGAAGGCAATGTGACTAGCCTTCAAACTCCCTGAGCACGTCTCCCCTGTGGTCAGTTATGAAAAAAGCCATCTTGAACTTGTGCCCGTTAGGCTTCATCCGGGGCTGGAGAGTTTGCTGAAAAACATCTTCTAAAATCAGCTTTCATAGACACACATCTACATGTTTTTTTTCTTGGTTTCTAGCTAAAGCACCTGACCCCAGGCAGTAATGGGATGAAAAGACAGATAGTGTGTGGTTTTGAGAAGGCTGGTCTTAATGTTCAGTTTCACTTCTGGTCAAGAAAGCTATTGGTTTTTGGTTATTTAAGGACATCACTTGGTTTTTCTTTACTCACGCACTCATTCAGTCACTCATTAAAAGAGAACATTTATCAAGCACTTAGCGTGTAATCGGCATCCCTGTATTTCCAGAAAGGGATGAATTACACATAGTCTTGGCCTCTAAGAGCTCAGGGTCCTGTGAAAATGACAGTTGTGGAAACCAGTAATTATGGCAAAATGAGACAATTGACTTTGCATAGGATTGGAGTCAGGAAGACAGGGAGAGTGTTTTGAGATCAGTGAGTTATTCAAAATTTCTAGGAAGGATGAAGGGATTAAAAGAAGAGACTGAAGAGCAGAAGCCAGAGTATAAAGGACTCAACGTTAGTGCTAAGAAGTCTGGGGAAGGCCGGGAACAGTAGAGACATGGGATGTGCACCCAGCAGTTTTCTTGGTGGACCCAGGATTTTCAGCCATTATTTGTGCTTCTTCAGTTATAGGCCTGTGGTCAGAAACCTGGCTACTATGGGGGTGTGTGTGTGTGTGATGAAGTCTAATTTAAAATCAGAAATTTGTACAATTGTGGAGGAAGTTCACTAATAAATCCTCTCCCTGTGATTAGAGTCCTGCCCTGATCTCAGAGCCAGGAAGAAGATGCATATTAAGCTCTCCTACACCCAGGAAATGTAATGACTTGGAGAAATCTGCTTGCAGGGAAGTGCTGACACAGATCTGTTGTAAGCTGTCATCAATAGCATTATCCCCCATAGTAATTTACTCTGGATATACCAGGTGAATGGTATCGTGCTGAAAATTTGGCAACTGCTATCTCTGGGGTATAGCTCAGAGGTCTCAACTTTCAGAAAGTCTTCCCTGAATGCATAGGAATGAGAGTTAGGAGACCATGGTTTCTCCTACTATGATATCCTGGATATTTCTTTAATATGGAATTTGTCACATTGAAGTCCTGTATAATTGTCAGCTGCTTTTAAGTCTTCATCACTGAAAGGTGAGTTTATCAGGGCAGGGATCTTGTCTTATTCTTCTTATCAATAATCTGTGGCATAGATCTTGACACATAGTATGAAGTTCATAAAACTGTGCTGATGACACTAATCTCCTTGATTAGTTTGTGGTCCACAAATCCGAGGGCCAGCAATAACCCGGGAGAGGAAAGAGTCTGTGACACTCCAGGCACAGGGGCCATGGATAGATTCTGAAATCCATAAATTAAGGCTGACTCTTGGGGCAAACATGTTCCAATCAAAGATTCTGGAGACAGAGTCTGGTGGTTTCCCACAGGGAGCCAACTTCCATCTATAGCTGAAAGACGTCAGGACAATGTCACTGCTGATCCCATTAGGGTTTGCTGTGAACACCAAGAGGGAAACTGACCCCGTTTCCATCCTGTTTCATGTCCTTCCCAGGGGTTGGGCACTTTAGGTTTCTCAGAAGCCCAACTGAAATTGGAAATGGCAAAGGAACAACCTTCTTTGTGGAAAATCTAGGACACAGATCCATCGGCAGGCTCATGTTCTCAGTGAGAACAGACTCCATCATCGTGAGTCCTGGACTGCAGCCCTGGGAATAAGGATGGACACTGTGTGACTGGCCAAGGCCTCTGCCTGCCCAGTTGTCCTGCACATGGAAGGAAGCTGCTGGTAAGACCTGGAGGTGTAGTCTGTGACCTTGGAGCAGAGGAAGGTCAGATAGACCATCTGAGCACAAACCTTGGGTCCTTAGTCTCATTAACTTCACAGTTTTGACTCAAAACATTTTGGTCACATCTACCCTCTTGAATGTAGCTATGAGCATTAACTTCACAGTTTTGACTCAAAACATTTTGGTCACGTCCACCCTCTTGAATGTAGCTATGAGAAATTCACCCCTTTTCCCCCTCCCTCTGGTGACCCCACACCCTAGTTATTTTAAAGGAAAAAAATATATACTCCTCAAAATTAAATCAAAACACCTCCAACAAATCTAACAAATGAGAAAATAATAAGACCTATGTAACACTAGATCTGAAAATAATATTCTGAAGCCCATGACCTTAGAGGTTCACTGGAATATTTGTGAAGAGAAAGAATGCTTTTGATGGTGTTGTCAATACAAGATTCTGGACACAAATAGATTGAATTTGGAAGATAAATATTCCTTATTTAAATGTCAGAATATTCCATTTCGGTATAATGCTGAGAAGTCACAAAACCAAAATAAAAATAGGGCCAGGCTTAAATGTATCCATTTGGATGCAAAGACAGTGTGTCTTTGGCATAAATGTTTCACCATCACCTTCCAACTGAAGTTTCTGCTCCATGGATGGAGCACAAGAATTGCAGAGTTCATTGCTACCGGTCACCACCTGTCTGGGATTTCCTAGTCCACATGGTCAACCAAGCAAGTTGGAGCTCGGGGATTTTATGCACACAGGTTCCTAATTCATCTCTTTTGGAGAGGAAAAATGAAAAAAAGAGGAGAGAGGATTGGGCACCCCCATCAAAAGTCAAACAGTGCACAAGGTCACAATTTTCCATTAGAGGGTAAAGGTATAAAGAAATAATTCTCCAAAGTTAAGACTACAGAAAACTTGCAGGAAGTCTAAGAAATCCCACATATACCAAGCACTTCTGGAGTTTGCTTGCCTAACCTGCCTCACAAGGTAAGACATGGTCAAAGTATTTGTGAGTGTAAATGAAATCTTAGTAGCTTTTGGGCATTGCACATTTTCTCAGTCAATAGTTCTCAGTCAAAATCCTTTGACTTATTGGGTAAGGGTGTAAAGACTTTTTAGCAACACAAAGGGGTTCTTGTGTTTTAAAAGTGTATAGGTTTGAGAAAAAATATACAGCAATAACCTCATATCCCAAGAGACCCTGGACTAAACTGGGGTTTCAGTGCCCCAGAGCAGCTAATAACCCTGCTCTAAAGGGAAATGAAGGGGAACAGGACATGGGTGTTCACATTGTGCCTTGCATAGGATACTTCTTTTACCTGGAGGACAGCCCAGCTGCCTAACTCGTGACTAGGGAATCCTTCAAATGGGATTCCTTAAGGCTCTCTGACCCATGTCCAGTTTATGTCTGTCTGACCATTGGTCTGACACTGAGAGCCCAACCTTGTATCCCTTCCTCCCTCCCTCTCCCCGAAAACCCAGCCTGGGGCAGTCCCTAGTTCTTCAGATAGAATATGGAAATTCATTACATTACCACAGAGGAATGTTCAAGTTCAGAGCTTTATTACTTACAGATCCTGGGTAGAGAGGGTATAATGAATCAGGAGGACAGTTTCTGCTCCTGGTTCATGCGAGGCAGGAATGAATAGTTGAGCAAAGAGAGTCAAAGAAGCAACTAGCGCTATGTCTAAAAGGGTATGGGTCGCTTTAACTTCAAGAGCAAGTGACTGAGCGATCTGCATAAGGATCTGCAGGGAAAGTCCTGAGAACCTAGTCTCCTAAGAGGCGGAGATCCCTCTAAGTCCTTACCTCTGGCTTGAGCCACTTGGGTGTGATATTCTACTTGTGATGCTGAGGCAGCAACTTTTGCTGTGTCATTCCTGTTGCACACACCAAGAAATATCCCCAAGTAAAATGACCCCACTGCTTTTCAGATTCATTTTTATTGAGTGTTGTCAATGAGCTCCCTGACACCATAGGAAAAATGGGTCACTTCCGTTTGATTTGTATTTCCCACTGCCTAAGATAGTGCAGGGAGCTTAACAGATACCAGGACTTGGGTGTGGAATGAAGAAGAGAAGGAGAGAGTGAAACAGGAAGAACAGGGGAGAGGAAAGAGCAGGGGGGGGGGGGAGGGGAGGTAGAAAAGGAAAAAAGAGAACAGAATCTGAGAACTGGGACTCTTTATGGAAAGGGCCCTACAGCAGCTGTCAGCACCATCTGTACCTACAGCAAAAGAAAGACTCTTTCTGAGTGATAGAGGGCTCTGGGGTGGTGGGGATGGCTGGGTTATGCCTTAAGAGAGCTCCAGGTAGAGTGAGACCACAGCTAGGACTGTGTGGAAGGACATACGGGGTCAGGCAAGTGGTTGGATTTATATTCCAACTGAGGAAGGCATGTGGGACAGACGCTGCAGTCCCCTAGCCCCATTCTACCAATCATGAATCTTAGGTCAGGTTATGTGCCCCAAGGTCGCAAAATAAGTCAATGTTGAAGTTGGGAAAAGAATTTGGATCTCTAATAATTGAAATAATATCCAAACACTCAGCCACGGATAGATACATCTTGAGTTCAGTTGTACAAACCTGTTTCACCTTTCTCATGGAAGATAGAAAAAGGGTACTCAGAAATTGGGAGAGACACACACACTGCCAATGTGAATGTCTGTGGATTGTACGTCTTCTGAAAACTGGTTGGAAGTATCCATGAAGGCTGAGTATAAGCACTCTATGACCCAGGTATATCCCAAACTACCAAGTACCTTCTCACACAGAAAAGTTAACGTACAAGAATGTTCAAAGGAGACATATTCTAGAAATGCCACAAATGCTGATGAATAGCAAAACTTCCAAATGCATTATGGTCTATTTTTGTAATAAAATATGACACAGCTATGAAAATGTTACGTGTGGTTACATGTGGTAATATGTGTGAGTGTCACAAAAGATATAAATGAATATGATTCCACCATTTATTTGAAGTGCAAAAGGAGGCGAAACCAATCTGTAGTCATGAAGGGCAGAATATTGGTTATTTTGGTTTGTATGTGTTGGGGGGGATATTGGCTGTCAGAGGCCGTGAGGAAGCTTTTTAGGGTGATGGTCATGTTCTATATCTTGATCAGGGAGGCAGCTACACAGCTGTATAAGCATTAACTGGACACTGGAGCTTGGGTAAAGGAATGAATGTATCAATATGTTATATTTTTACAGAAGACAAAAAATAGAAGGAAGAAGTGGGTGGCACAGCAGAGGTGTAAAGTGTCCTTTTATTTGAGAGTTAAGAGAGAGGATATGAAGGAAAGTGGGAGAAATCAGACTTTCTGAACCAGAGAGGAAAAGAAAAAAAAACCTTCTTAAAGAATGTAAAATTTCTTTACGAAGAGAAAAATTCTTCAAGGATATAGGGGTGTGAGTCATGTTTAGTTAAATTCTTCTATGTTATGGAAATAATTTCAAAATAACATGTCTTAATTTTATATTTAAGCCAGAAGTCAGCAATCTTTTTTTTTTTTTTTTTTTTTACAAAGGGCAAATTAGTAAATATTTTTGGTTCTATGGGACATGCAATCTCTATCACAGCTATTCAACTCTGCCTTTCTAGCACAAAAGCAGCCATTGACCATACATATTACATGCACATGAATGGGTATGGTGTTTCAATAAAACATCATGGGGCCATGATAGGCCATGGGAGAGTCATAGTTTGCATCTTTTTAAGCAATAAAGAAAAGGAAATGAAATCATCTTTAAAAGCTATGCATATGAACAAGAATAAATTGCAATTTGGGGAGTTTCTCATTTGTTATCTCTCAATTATTATCATCTATGTTTATTGGGTACTTACCATTTGAGGGGAATTATAGCAAGCTAGTCTCCTACATTATATCATTCAACCTGGTAAGGTTGGTGCCATTATGACCCACAATATAAAGAAGAAGAAATTGGCCCTTAAAAAGGATATGTAACTTCCTCAAGGTCATAGAGCCAGTCATGATCACTGCTCATATTTAAATCCAAAGCCTTTGTGTCTATCTACACCCCATGCTGCTACATCATGACTTTGTTTGCATGAAATACCACAACCAAAATTTTAATAAAGTACTAAAGTATATAAAGTGGTTATTATATGTATATATTAAAAACAACAAATAGTCCAAAATAAGATGAGCAGGCAACTCCTCCATTTTTTTTCATTTTCGCTAGTGTTCAAAGGAACTCAAATTAAGCAACCCTGAGATAGCGCATTGCACCTTCAGAAACAGCAGGAAGAACCACAAAGCTCCATGCTGCCAGGTTGTTGTAAAATCAGTACCTTAATCCATTATTAGTAGGACTTTAGATGGAAAGAGAGCTCCGGGGCATCAATGTGATGTTATATATCAAGAGTCCTAGAGATGTTTATAGCCATTGACCCTTCAAGTTCTAAATCTAAGAGTTTACTGCAGATAGATAGTTCAAAAGAAAAAGAAAATAGGCATAAAAATGTGCCTTCCTTCATTTTCTACACTAGCAAAACACCAAAATGTTTGACAATAGGAAAACAATGTAATAATTTCTGGTTTAATAATGATGATGACATCTTATACAAAAATTAATAAAATAATTGTGAAGGTAGATAACATAAAAACATACAGATGTTTAAAATATAATAGTGAAAATAATGGCATACAAAAGTGTGTATAACCAATAATTAAATTATTTAAAGAAAAGGGACTGCAAGTAAAAGGGACCAGGAGGTAATAAGTAGATTGAAAACAAGTAGACTGGAGTGATCAGTAGAACCTACATCAGCTGCCCACCTCCTTACAATGATACCGCCTTCAAGTTGACCGAATTTTCATAGACTAGACTTGTACCACATGTGGTGTCAGTACAGTAGGCCTAGTTCCTTATGTTGACCATCTCTGGATGTTGACTAGTTTGCTCCAGTCCTTTGGGTGGTCAATTTACAGAAGTTCTACTGTGTATACAGTTGACTCTCCATATCCATGGGTTCAGCTCTGTGAATTTAGCCCATCGCCAAATAAAAATATTCAGAAAAAAATTGTGTCCTTACTGAACATGTATGGTAGTTTTCTTGTTATTATTTCCTAAACAACACAGTATAACAACTATTTACACAGCACTTACATTGTCTTAGGTATTATAAGTCATCTAAACATGATTTAGAGAAGAAAAAAGAATGTGCATAGGTTATATGAAAAAACTATGCCATTCATTTTATTAACATATCAGGGACTTGAGCATCCACGAATTTTAGTACTCACAGAAGGTCCTGGAATCAATCCCTCATGGATACAGAGGGACATTGCCTTTCTAAATGAAGGTGTTCCAAAAAATACAGCGTGAGAGGGAGTTAGGCCACTGTTTATTCATCCCATAAATTTTGCATGAGGTTATGTGACACGGATGTTTGACTTACCAGCTAGCCATTCGTTACGTCTTATTTCCACTCTGACGTTTCTCCTGACATTTTTAACTCCCTGGTTTGCGTGTTTCACCACTTGTCAGGCACAGGTTTGGAACCACTGACCTTGTTCTAATCCTGGTGTCAGATTGATAACTAGCACTGAGATTCTGGATCTCAAGAGGCCTGTTGGGAAATTTGCTGCAAAATTTATGCAAATGAAACCCTTGGAGTCAATGGCTCTCCAGGATATTGATGAGTTTTATCTGTTTCTTAAGTAAGTACTGTTCCATTATTATTCCAAATATGTCTCTAGTTAAAATTAGGAGGGAGATAAACAAGTCTAATTTTTATGTTACCATCTGGTCACAGGCCAATGGAGAAGCACTTAAGCCCTTTATTGCTAACCTACGCTTAGAAACTGATACATTTCTTCTTTGAAAACATTGCATTTCTGAACAGTTTGCCCTAGACATAGTCATTAGGTCATAGGAGAGTCAAAGGGACCTAGGTGCTGTGTATCAAAATGGCCATTAATCATCAAATCTGCTATCTTCATGTACACATGAGGTTTATGTGCATGAGAGTCATCCACATAGGGCAAGAGCAATAACAAAATTCATATTTAAAAAAAATGAGACTCAATCAATAGTCTTTAGCCACACTTCCCTGGTGGTTCCAAATGAGACCACATATACTCGTGAAGGAGTCAGGAGAGACATCACATCCAAATCTGGTTCCAGATCCAATTCAATCAATAGAAAAGCTGGCTCAGGGCCTGCCTAAATGTGGAGCCTTCATTCTTGCCTGCTTTATTTTTAACACAGTTATTATAGTCAATAAATGAAAATGAAATCTTTGGAAGCAATAAGAACTTTCATGTCTATTTTGATCCTTCCTGAATGTGGAAACTTAACATTAAAGTCTATTTGACAACTTCTTCCATTCATAGCCAACCTCATGTCTCCTATGTTCCTTGTTGTGGTTGCTTTGCAGGGTAATGCTTGGAAGTACCACATCATTTATTTCTCAGGTTTTCACAATCACCCAGGTCTCTATGAAAACCCAATTAGGAGCCCTGAGAGAAGGAGGGCGAATAAAAGTCGGGGCTCAGACCCCCTATTATAGACCCCAGTTGGGTGATCTGATGGCCACTAATTGCCAGCCAGAGAATAAGACATCCAAATACTAAATATCATTACTCTAAAGAATGATTCTTAAATATTACTGTGTACTAGAATCATCCAGACGGGTTCTGCAAAGCCTTGGGGGGTAAAAGTTAGATATCCATATTCTCAACAGAATCCCCCCAAGTGATTCTATTGGACGCAAAAATGCCAAAAGTATCTTTGCAAATAAGAACAACAGGGTAGGAGGCTTTAATCATTTTTGCCTATATATCCCACCACCTGGAATTTATAAGCTGTTCAGTTATTCTTTGTTGAATAAATGATTAGAAGGGAGAAGAAATGAATGAAAACAATGGGTGACAAGTGGGAGCATTTGTCAAAGGTACCCAGTCCTGCCTAACTTGCTTACAAAGTTAGTAATTTAGAGTCACCTAGTTTGGCCCCTACTGCAATTTCTGCCTTTGAAGTCTCAATTTGATTAAAACACTTTTAGCGAGGAACAATAAGAACAATAACTTTCTGAAATGCTGGGGATTATGCAGTTCCAAGAAGCTCTGTGGGGAATAAGCAATTCTGGCAACCAAGGCAGGTCTTTGTGAACCTGGAGAGGCTGTGATGCAAGCTTGTATGGGGCCAAACATCTGACTTCCCTGAATTACATTCTGTCCTTGTTTCATTCCTTCTCATCTCTTGCTTCTGGGTCCTGTGTTTTCCCCAAACTGCCAGGTTTGAATGATCTCAAAAATTAGGCTGGGCCTCTTCCCATGGTGCCAGGGCCTGAGGCATGGACAAGTCTCCTTCACTTTAGAAAAATGAAAAAAATGTACGGGTCACTTTCTCCCCCCCCCCCACCCCAACCTCATGGTAGTTTGCCTGGTATCATCTGCAGGGGACTGATGTCCCACTCGTTAAAGAGGAAGGAACACTGACTCTGAGGTGTGACCAATCTGTGTTTCCCCAATGAGAAAGTCTTCCTGCCTTCCCCGATGTCTATGAGGGTTACAGCAGCAAAAGGACAAACAGTGTTGCATAACAGTTAAAGTGAAGATCCTGAGTAGGATCTCTGCATACAATCCTGGATGCCTCTTGCACAGATTCTCACCCACTTAGCTGGGTGATGGTGGACACCTTGCTGACCCTACATGTGGCTCAGTTTCCTTATCTGTAAACAGGGCTGAATAATCATAACTCATGCCATTTAATCATTGTGAGGATTAAATGAAATTAATACATGTAATGATTTACATGATTTTGTGACACACGGTTACTCTTCCATAGGTGTTACTTATCATAAATGTCTTTCAAAATAATGACAATATTTATTGTTAGTGTTAAAAAGTTGTCTCATCCCTTGGCGAGGTTCTCAGATTCTCTGCACCTCCTCTCCCCCCACCCAACTTCTCCCAATCTTTATTTTGCATTTATTTCTTTAAATGGGCTGAAGCTACTGGTTTCAAATGGGGTGTTCCTGAGTCATCTGAGGGCACAGGGACCTTTGTCAGGCAGGACCGCTGGCAGGGGAGCAGCAGGGGAAAGGTGAGACACCTCCCAGGCAGGAGTGAGTCAGCCGATGGCCTGTGCCTTGCACCACAACCCCGGAGCCGAGGCCAGGCAGTGGGTGCCTCTGAGAGTTCTTGAGTGTCACCTGCTGCGCGGCTGATTCTCGAGCTGCGTAGTAAACTATTCCCTTAGCAAACCTGCCCCTCTGGCCTGTCCTCTCCCTCCTTCCTTCCTGCCCTTCTCCGTCCTGTTCTTTTACTTCTTCCCTTGCTGTGTCCTCCTTCCTCTTTCTTCCCTCTTCCTTCCTTGGCGACGCTGCCCTTTTCTTCTCTATTCTTTACCACCTTCTTCTTCCTTTTCTTTCCTTTTTCCTCTTTGAATTTCTCCCTCATCTCTCTCTCTTCCTTTTCCTTTCTCGCCCCCCTTGCCTTTTCTGTCTTCTGTTTCTCATCTTAATCTTCTCCCTCCCTTCAGAGAACATTAAGTCTTCTCTGCCCTGCTTGTTAACTTCCTCCAGGTAGTCTAGACTAGGTGCCAGCAAATGCCGTCTGTAAAGGGCCAGACAGGAGATATTTTGGGCTTTGCAGGCGATGTGCTTTCTGTTACCAACGACTCAGTGCTGTTGCTGTGAAGGCAGCTGCAGACAACACATACAAAAATGGATGTGACTATGTTTCGGTAAAACCATGTTTTCAAAAACAGGCTGTGGCACTATTTGGGCCATAGCTTTTGCCAAATGCTAAGGAAAACACTCTTTCTGTTGTTTTCCTTTTGATCATAAACCAGCAGAAAGGAGCTCCAATTTTACCTTTATGTTTTTAACTACTGGGGCCCTGCAGGTACAATCTCTGGCCACTCTCCCCCAAGTTCCTGATTGAAGAGGCTGAACCCTGTTCTCCAGAGCCCTGCTTTGATCTAGTGGGCACAGACGAACCAGGAGATCTGATGTTTGTTGCTAATGGTCATGTGGGAACACCCAAATTACTGCCTGAATTTAGAAAATTTACAAAACAAGTCTAGGTTGGCAAGATATACAACAGAGACAGAAAGAGATTAAGAAGGAAGCTTTCAAGTAATTAAATTCTTATGACTACAGGAGTGAACTCAGCAAAGAACACAGTGGGAGTTCAACCCAGTTTGGCAGAGAGAGGATCTGGCTAAGACAGAACCGTGCAGACGTCACTCTTGGTTACCAGGCTTCAGCATCCTCTCTTTATGCTAATGACATTGCAATGAACAAAACCACGTCAGTGAAGTAGAGCAGGAATCCAGGGTGGAAAGACACAACTTTATTTCTCAAGCTCCTCCTTGGGGCAGGGATTGGGCCTGGAGCTTGGAGATGATGTTTGCAAAGAGAATGAGATGATGTCAGCAGGCTTGGTTTGTCAAAGAGAGATCTAAACCGAGCGTATATGCTTTGGGCATGAAACCTGCCTGTGGGTCCCTCATTAGTGTAGCCTTCCTTGGGATGAACAAAGGAAGGATTTGTGAGGCCGCTGTGTCTCTCCTGCACTACCTATGCTGTGCTGCAGGGAAAGAGAGGGGCCTGGGAGACAGCGGAGCTCCTGTTGCTGGAGCTTCAATGGCTTGGATGGGGTTGCTGGCTACTATAGCTGGGGAGAGCCCAACCGTCCTCGCTGCCCCTTGCTCCTCCCAAAGAGGTTAAGTCTTCCCCAAAGAAATAGGACAAGCGATCATTATAGGTTCTGCTTTCCCTTTGTTTTGTTTTTAATATATAATTGGCCTTGGAGGCAGGAAATCTGGGGTTTAGGCCCAGTTCTGCCACTCCTCATCATGCAGCCTCCTCGGTGTCCCGATTACTGGACTCAGCAGTGATTCATCTCCACTCGAGTTCTAAGATCCAGGTGATATATAATCTTGCTGATTACACATGTCTCAGACGATTTTGTTAAAGAGATTAACAGAGGCTCAGCGTTTGTAGCTCAGGGAGTAGTAGGGTGCCGGCCACATACACCAAGCTGGCCGGTTCAAGCCCAGCCCATGCCTGCTAAACAACAATGACAACCCAAAAATAGCTGGGCATTGTGGTAGGCACCTGTAGTCCCAGTTACTCAGGAGGCTGAGGCAAGAGAATCACTTAAGCCCAAGAGTTTGGGGTTGCTGTGAACTGTGACACCACGGCACTCTACTGAGGGTGACATAGTAAGATTCTGTCTCAAAAAAAAAAAAAAAAAAAGAGAGAGAGATTAATATGGATATATGACTACATAATACACAAATTAGACAATGAAGGAATTTGCCTCTGTTTGGTAAGGAATACGATGGTAAGAGGCTTGGGAAGATTGTCTATGGGGCAGTGATTCAGTGGTTACCTCCTTGCATTTCTCTCTGTAGATGTGTCTAATGTCTTTCCTAAACAAAGTAATGTCCCCTTCATTGGAGAAGATATTCCATTGGTGATATAAATCCTGCAAAAGTATTTGTCTGCAGTATTTTCAAATTCATTCATTTAACAAATTTTGTTTGAGCGCCTGCTGTGTGCCACACTCAGCTGTGAGTCCTGGGGGGCAGGCAGGGCAACAGGGATGGACGTGGATGTGTGTGCCCTGGAGTGGGCTTGGGGACACGGAGGGGCCAGCAGTGAGCAGGCATCTAATGCGTGCCGGGTAATGAATTTCTCCATTGATGTTGTTTTCACATTGAATCCTTGAACAATTCTCATTTTATAAATGAGGAAACTGAAATTAATTTGTCCTAGATCTCACCACTGGGAAATTGGAGAACTTTCATCTCACTCATTTTACTTCTCTTGCTTTGCTAAATCCCACAAGAATGCAATAAGCATGAAGCTAACAGAGTTCTAGGAAGGGCATCCAGCTTGGAGGTATCGGGAATCTTCATTGGGGGGCATAGAGGCTGAAGGATGGGTCAGTGTCTAATCAGAAAATGGATTAGAAGAGGCGAGAGGGAAGAAGGGATTTCATGTTAAAGAGGGCTGCATCAAACAGTTGATGCTTTTCTGAAGAAACTTGAAATTGTGGAATTTCAGATGCCACAGAAGGTTGAATGAGAAAAATATTTAGAGCTGGGACATTTAGGATTTCCTGAGTCCATACTGTCGGACCATTCCTAAGCCAGCCCTGAGAAGGCTGGCTGTGAAGGCCTCACAGGGATGTGCTGTCCTCAGAATGGGTGTGTGCATGATCATCACTGCCCAAGCTGCAAGAGTGTCAGCTCTGCCTGAGACTCAGATGTCAGCCCAAAGATATTAAACTGGGAAGTTGGACAAGGGCAGGGCTGAGGATATTAGCAACCCATCCAGTGGCCCACAGCAATTTACAAGAAGTCTAATTGGATACAAGAACTTCTGCAATCATGCAAACACTCTCTACTCTGCCTGGCAGGATAGGGTCCCTTGCCATCTGAAGCCATTCTGCACGCTTCAGTGGAACAGCGGCCAACTAACAAAGCAATCAGGATGCACACACTGACCCACGCAGAGGGAGGGAGGTGGCTTCTCACATGGATGCCCCTTTAAGACTCCCTGCTCCAAGATATCTGAGCATCCTTTTCTTGGGCTGGTGTTTTCCAAAGCTCTAGAGTCAGTTGCTGCAGTCAACACAAGAGCAGAACCTGTGGTCCTTTCTGATCCATTATCCATCTGGATGAATCTTTAAATGATTGCTGACAAAATGTCAGTACAAAAAGGACAGAGGGAACCCAATGAACTAAAATTATATACCTATATATTTCATATATGACAAATATCATATATGTCCAAATGTAGCACAATTAGGGTCATAACTATAATAGTTTTAAAACTGAGAGTCCTAACATATTAATTGAGTTGGTCACTCAATTAATAAAAGAGATGCATGTACCATAACTGTCAAATATTTTATATATAGTACCTATTACACATTCCTAAATATACAAAAATGAAATATACCATGTAAATAACTCAAAATATATAATAAATTCAAAATATTTCACTTCATTTGTTCAATGAACATTGACTAGATTCCAGGGATAAGTTATATATTTGAGTTTAAAAATAAATCCACAACCTTGAAAACTGAGCAAAGTACAAACAGGAAGATTAAATGCTTCCCAGGCTAAAAAATATTACTTATAGCTAAGGTGGCCTGGTCACCAGCTACTAAGATTTCTCCTGAAGCACAGTTTAATGGAAAGATAATCAGAGTTTGAGTAAGATGAACTCTCTTCAATGTTTACCTCTATTAAAAAAAAATAGACTGGAGGGCATTGCCTGTGGCTCACAGGAGTAGGTGCTGGTCCCATATGCTAGAGGTGGCAGGTTCAAACCCAGCCCCAGCCAAAAACCGCAAAAAAAAAAAAAAAAAAAAATAGACTGGAAACGTCAGTGTCTCCCAGAAGCTTGTTAGGTGTGCAGTCTCAGGTCCGACCCCAGACCCACTGATCCAGAAGCTTTGTTGTGGTTACTACCCTGGTCATGCTGAATCAAAGAGGCCTGCTATAGATACCTTAACCCAACTGAACCTCATTTTCCTGCTTTGCAAAATGAAGACAATGAGCTCTAGTCTAGAATGCCACATGAACAGCTACTGGGGTATCACATGTGAAGTGACATGGTGTTACACATAGAATAGAGGCTCAAAAACAATTGGTTTCCTTACTTCTCAGCATCACTGGCTTCTGAACAATGTAACGATGTAAACTTGTTCCTCTCAATATCTTTTCTCCGGACCTTGTACCCTAGAAGCGTTTTGACTTTTATGATCTTCTTTCTGCTTCATCAAATCCCTGAATTATCTAAGAAAACCACTAAGTCTGTGAGATAACTGGGACCAGAAATATCCCCTGTTCATCATTTACTTTGAAGCCAGAAATGCCATTTTTTAAGTCCCAGGCTCCCTCCCAGGACTGTACCTTCTCACTTCTGTGTCACCTTTTAGGGACCAGGAAGAATCTGGCATTCAATAGACATGTTGGCTGCTAGATGAGCAAATGACAGAGGCTTCTATGAACTCCGAACCATTCTCCTCTTTGTCCAAATCTCAGTACACTTGCTTCCTTTATGACACATTCTATACTTCCATTCTTCCATTTTAAAAAAGCTAGTATGTCTCACATTTCTCCTTGACCACTCTCTCATTTACCCAATATAACTAAGAAGCATATAAATACATATGTTTGTAAGTATATATGTGTATATGTGTATATATATATATATATATATATACACACACACGTATGTAGCTCTAAGTCCATACATGTGAAATGTTATAAATATCTTTCTATTATAGGATTAGATATTTTAAGTTTATATATTGTCAACCAACTGGACTATAATTTCCTTGAGGGAAAGAAAAAAAAAAAAGACCATAATATCCATTTATGGAATATCAGTGCCTATGAAGGTATGTGATTCCCAGTAATTGCTGGGTATGGGTGCTGACCGATGTTGAAAAGTACCGTGAGTATTGTTACTAAACATGGTGCATTTCACCATTTCAAAAAGAACACAGACAATTAGATGGCAAAGTCTTACTGGGATCCCGTGTAGCCCTCAAGGCCGATTAGTAGCCTTTTTCCTAGGGAAATGCATGGAAGGCTTCAAGTAAGAGGTTCCCCCAATAATCAAACGCTCCACTCAAAGGTTGTATTTACACAGCTCATTAGGACAATTTTTTTTATACTTTTGACACTCATTAGACTCGTAATCGGCCACTGAAGCTACTCTATAACAAGAGATAAACACTCCATTCTAGAGGATGAATAATAATTAGGTACTGCTCGGCACTGTGCTCTTTGCAGGTCTAATTTTAGAGCATAATTAATCCTGCTGAAGCTGCATAAGTGAAATATTTATGCAGCTGCGTTAATTCATATATTTACTACTAGAGAGACACTCAGAATTGGACATGGCTTTCCGGGAAGATTATCTTAAGACGCCCTCTGGGACAATGTCACTTTCTGTCCTGTGTCTTTGCCTCCAGATGGCCTCTAAAGATGAAGCTGAGAAGACATTTCCCAACCCCAATGGTCTAACCAGAAAAGCAGTGAGCCAGCACATAAAGTACCCATGAGAACTTACATGTTCTGTAAGAAACAAACATCTGGCTAATCTGTATGGTTTTACTTTATTTTATTTGCCACAAGGAGGACATTTTCTGTTTGGCACTACAAATGTTGTTACCATGATATATTATATCTTGATTATATTATTGCCAATAGAACACTAAAAAAATTGTGTTTGATATGAGAGTTGTGCATAGACAACTACGGTGATGATGATGATGAGAAAGAGAATGATGGTGATGACAATGACGAGAAAAATGATGACAGTGATGATGGTGGTGATGGTTATGGTGGTGAGAGTGACAGTGCTTTTTTTTTATTTTTTTGAGACAGAGTCTCACTTTGTCACCCTCAGTAGAGTGCTATGGTATCACAGCTCACAGCAACCTCAAATTCTTGGGTTCAAGTGATTCTCTTGCCTAAACCTCCCAAGTAGCTGGGACTATAGGTGCTTTCCACAACACCCGGCTATTTTTAGAGACAGGCTCTCACTCTTGCTCAGGCTGGTCTCAAACTCCTGAGCTCAAGCAAACTGCCAACCTTGGCCTCCCAGAGGGCCAGGATTATGGGCATGAGCCACTGCACCTGGCCCAAGAATGACAGTGTTGACAATTATCAAAGTGATGATATTGAAATGATGATGATAAGAAGGATGATGATGTGATGATGGTGGAGATGGCGATGATAGTGATGGTGATACTGAGGTGAGTATGATGATGGTGATAACCATGGTGATGGTGGAGATGGTGATGGTAGAGAGAGTGATATTGAAATGATGATGGTGGTGGTGATGATGGTGAAGATGAGGGTGATGGTGACAATGATTAGGAGGTGGTGGTGATGATGGTGGTGATGGTGGTGATGATGGTCATGACAATGATGCATAGGACGTAAGAATCATGGTGTTGATGATTATCATCATGATAATATTGAGATGATGATGATGATGAAGAGGATGGTGATGGTCATTTGTTGAACCATTTCTATGCTCCAAGGGCTGTGCTTCACAGTGCACTTATCCCACTTTGTCTTCACACCAACCCTATTAGGTAAATATTTTTGTTCCCTTTGAAATATGAGTAAACCAAGAATGAAACAGATGAGTTCTTTCACAGAAGTATTTGGTTTTTTGTTTTTCTTTTTTCCTCAGAATTATTTGTGAATAGATTTAGTACGGATATGCTCTGAATTATTCCCTCCTAAAGGGTTTGTCTATAAGTCCCAAGGGTTTAATTGGTCACCTTGGATAGATATCTTGAAGAATTAAATAAAACAAGAGTTTGACCACCTTCTAGAGGAAGGCCCCTGAAGTAGAGGGTTTGGCACTTACTAGCCAGGGAACTCCAAAGCCCTCTGAGTGTCAGTTTCCTCATCTGTTCAAATGAGGATAAGCAATATTTAACCCCATAATGCTGCTGTGAATATTACTTAAAGAGCACATGTAATGCAGCCAGTGTGATAATTGACTTATACCAGTCTCTGAATATGTGAGCTGTTTTATAATAGATGTTGTAAGAGTGACATCAGTGGTGGGTAGAGCTAGAATCAGAACTCACTTAATTGACAGATATCCATCACAATACATATAATTTTCCTGTCGAATGAAATATATCTCAAGACCAACCATTCACCCATACATGTATTTATTCTTTTGATCCATCATTGACCAATTACCTGTTATGTTCAGAGGGTGGGTGGGTATAAATACTCGAAAGAACACACCTAATTGCTGAACAGTTCACCCCATATAGGGGTGCTTAGGCACCTCCACGGCAGACAAAACAACTGTCCCCATTGCTTCAACGTCCACACTTCTTGCCATAAAACTTCAAAACTCCTCACATAGAAGGGAGCAGGTACCATGAATCCCTTGGCCATGGGCATGGCCACTTGACTTGCTGTAGCAGACATGAACAGGATGAAGCAGAAACTTGAAATATGTATGTGCAGTTAGGTGGTCTTCCCTGTGCTTCCCGCACAGCCAGGAAAAGGGCTGCCCCTAGGTGACTGGTGTCCCTTCAGCCTGAGACCCGAATAAACATTCAGGGAGCAGAGACCACACTGTTGATCTATGGGCTGGCAAGAGAAAGTAGAGCCACCACACACACCCCGGTCTGAGGCAGAAATCTCTGCTTCGCTTGCACTCCCATGAGCAAAGGAAATGCCCAAGATTTCACGGCAAAAGCTGACCAACATAGCCATAAACCATTACTATATAGTAACGAACATGGCCAGTGATCTGAGGAAGGTACAAATGCCCTGTAGGGAATTCAAAGAATCAGATGTTCTTATTTGAGTAATAAATATAAAACACATTTAAAATGCTTGACGGCACTGTGAGACTCTAGGGTTTAACTCTGGGTGAAGAGAGAAGAAGCTACAAGGAATTACACACCTCATTCAAATTCACACCTCCCCATGGACTAACCCTGCTTATTTCGATACTGCATTTGACTGTCGTAGTTGCTAGATTTTCCTCTTCCAGCTGTAGACAAGCACAGTACATTCCCTAACCATCTCTGAATATAGCCTCCACCTGCCCTTGAATGGAGCTTCTGACCTATGCCCTGAGCTTTTGCACCTTACACACACTGAGAACGTTTTTGGTGTTAACCTGTTGTCTGTGCTAACTTTGATTTTCCTATTTGGAAATGACAGGTTGGTACCTGCCATTTTAGCCATGTCAGGAATCTCTAGACTATAGAGAGATTATCAGCTATGAAGTAGAAAAGGGACCAAAGGCAATACCTCTGGGCATTCCTGCCACAACTGGCCCAGTTGGCTGGATAGTTCCATAAATGCCATAATCCTATTGGACTGTAAGCCCCATGAGGGTGAAAACTATATATATATATGTTTTCTATATACATAAATATGTATATAGAATATAGAAAACTATATATATATATATATATATATACGCACACATAAATATGTATGTATATATATTTATTTATTTTTATTTATTTATTTTTTGGTCCATTAGGTAGTTAAAGGCTGTGCAATCTCGTGGGATTCTCCCTGTTTTCTAGTGATTGCCTTCCCTTCATTACTCCCTCGGATAAGAACATGAACCACACATGTCAATGCAACACAGTTCCACCCCTAGTTACTTCTGAAGGGTCCAGAAACGTCTTTGATCCCAAATGTATTGGGGATCTTTCGTGGGGAGTTTGAAATCTAGAATGTAGAGACTAGAGATTAGGACTCATTGCAGCCGAGTTATGTGATGCTCTAGAGCAGGGTTTCTCGACTCTGGCCTATCAGCATTTGGAGTTGGGTAATTCTGTGTTTTGTGGTCCAAGGGGCTGGCCTGGGCACTATTAGATGTTTGCCAGCATCTTTCATCCCAGGTCCCTACCCAGGGACAGATGCCAGTAGCAAACAGCTTTCCAGTCCTGATCACTGAATGTGTTTCCAGATGTTGCCAAATGTCACCTGGGGGACAGCATCGCCTTTCTCCCGTTGAGAACCACTGCTCCAGAGAGAGGGCCTGAACCCCCACTGGGGGGACCAGGACTACCCTGCTGCCTGTTTTTGTCTAAACCTATTTAACTCTTTCCTTGATTCACTGAGGAATTGAGGAAGAGGTGCTTCTGTACCCTTAGAATACTTTTTATAATAAAATTTAGTTAGCTAGAGTCACTTTCCATTTTAAGCACCGTACAGAACCAAGTTATTGTGTGACAGGCACTCAGTAAATACTTTTAGTGAGCAACTCGTTATGCAAATATCCACTAGAAAGCGAATTAGAAAACAGAGTGTGGGGGTCGCAAAGCCCCCCAAAGTAGGGGGTTACCCAGCATCTTACCATCACCCACAAACTGAAGCAGGGCCAGGTCAATCTGCCTCTTCCAAGGAGAGCCCTTCTGGAGGGCAATTCCATAACCAGTGGTGGCGAAGATGTACCCACTCCCGATGGTCACCAGCTTACAGCCTTCATCCCTCCCAGCCTTGTAATTCAGGACTGCCGCATCATAGATGAAAGCGTCCAGCTTCCTGAAATGACAAGAGACCAGGGAGTCAGTCCCAGGGGCTTCTGGGTACCATCTCACGGCCCGCATGAGGCCTGATCCGGCATCACAAACTTTCTCCCATGCTGAGGATGATGACTCATGGCTGCTCCATCCTTTCGTCATAAAAGGATCTATTTTTAATGAGGAGATAAAAGCCAGAACCTTTTCTCTCTCCAACTTACAAGAGGTAGCTAAATAAAGACATGAACAATCCATATACCCAAGTGAGTAAACAGTCGAGTTTGCTGGTTTGCTAAGTGTTTGCCCTTAGCACTCCCAACAGTGGAGAACGGTGGCCTATTTAGAAAGGTTTGCATCAGAACAACATGAACCATTAGGGAACAGGAGAATTCGGTGGCAGTGTGCAGGGACGGGAGAGAGACTAAATTGGAACAATGTCTTTTCCTCTCAAAAGAAATATGTTTGCTATTTATTTATAAAATATAAAAATGAATGAATCATAATTTCTTAAAATTCAAATAATATAGAATTAAAGGCATCATTACAATTAAAGTGACCCATAATTCTGTAACTCAGAAGCAAACTCTGTTAACATATCAATGAACAGCCTTTCAAATTTTTTATGTTTCTGTAAAACCCATACACACATATACACGCACACAGAAGTTGACAAACTTTTTCTGTAAGGAAAAGATAATAAAATAATTAGACTTGGAGGGCCACATGGTGCTTGGAATGTGCCCTTAGGTGGAGATACGGTCACTGCAGATGTAATTAGTTGAGGTCAAACTGAAGTAAGGGGTGAACGGGCGTCCTTATAAAAAGACATAATTTGGACATAGACACACGTAAGGAGTGCCATGTCAGACTGGATTGTGCTGCCGTGACCCAGAGAACTACCAGAAACCAGGAGAGGGGCCTGGAACATCTTTCCCTAGAGCCTTCAGAGGGAGTAGGGCCCTACAAACACCTTGAACTTGGACTTCCAGCCACTACAACTGTAAGCAGGAAATTTCTGTTGTTTAAGCCACCTAGTTCTGGAAGTCCTACAAAACTAATACGTAACACTAAAGCAACCACAGGCAATATATAAACAAATGAATTCTGTTTTGTTCCAGTAAAACGGCATTCACAAAAACTGATTGGTCCATGGATTGTAGTTTGCCAACCATTGTTTTAACCCTGAAAATATGATTGTATCCATATAAACTCCTGCACAAACTGCTTTCCTCACTAATTTTACACATAGTGAATGTTTTTCTATATCAATAAACATAGCATCTTTAAATTCTTTTTCTTAAATATGAATATAAATTTTTAGGTGTGTATACATCCTTGAAATTATCATGTAGTTCAAAATTTGGGACATTATCATTAACTCAGGATTGCTGTATCTACCCACCCAGTTAGCATCACTAAGAAACAAGCATCAGGTAATCTGTTCATGATCATGCAGATGGCCTCCAAATGTTAATGTCATTTAACAAGGCTGAATCAGGGATAGACGTCTCAACACCAAAACAGGTAGGAAAACATATCGGAGATGACTCCACTCCCTGACACTTTCTTCACTTTATTACCTTTCTGTATTTGACAAGAAAACATAAAATGGTGAAGCAAAGAAAAATAAAAGTGGGAAAGAGAGGGCGTGCAGTGATGCATCCTTTCAGAGCCAGCTGCTGGAGGGACTCCCCACAGGAATAAAACTATTTGGAAGGTTTACAGCCACATTCCTCATTTTAATTTTTTTTTTTTTTTTTTTATCATTTGTTTCTGCAATAAAAATTGCAGGGCTTGTCTCACCCATAGAAAGCCTCTGAAGCTTTGATCTCAAGGCTGGGGAAATCAGAAACATGGTATTAAACTCTGAGAGTATTAAAAAGTAATCAGATCACCCCAGCAGCAAAAGAACACTGGGCAATATTAGTGGTGATGACAGCCTAGAGCTGATGACGCAAGTGGAGGGAGCAGTTCTGGACAGCTGAGAACACTGAGAGCTGCTGAAATACAGGATGGGTGGCGCCTGTGGCTCAAAGGAGTAGGGTATGCCTCAGGTGGCAGTTTCAAACCCAGCCCCGGCCAAAAACTGCAAAAAAAAAAAAAAAACCAAAAAACCCTAGTATAACAGGAGCAGGGAGAGGGATCTGAGTTCAAGTCCAAGCTTGGATGATGGAACAACCTCAGCAAAGTCCCCTGCTCCAATCAGATGCTGGCTTCTCGTCTGTGAGAAGAAGTGGTCACTGTGGTCTTGTGGAGGTATTTGTCCAGCTGTGGCATTCTTTGATTCTGTCAGCCAATAGCCACTTTCTGTGACTATCAGTAGGAAATTGAGGCTCTGGAGAACTTCTAGCCATGGCTGGCATTGTCCTCTTGAGAGAGCTGACGTGCCTGCAACGTCAGCGCTTCAAGTATCCAAGTTGCCATGGAGACACCAAGAACCTTGATTTTACTAGACTTCCTAAGTCTCACCTAACTCTCATCTCTCAATTCCTCAAAAATGAAACATTAGAAAAAGCTGATAATCTAGTATCTTTTGAAACAACTTGGGGCGGGGGTTGTTCTCATAAGTGAAGTACCGAAAGAATGGAAACAGATAGCACCTGTACTCAGTACTGAACTGGACCTAATTGATCAACACTTAACGTCCATAGATGGAAGTAAAACTCAAAGGAAACTAAGTAAGGGGGACGGGAAGGAGGGTTAGGGTAAATTCGCGCCTAATTGGGGTAATGCACATATTCTGCATAAGGAGCACACTTATAACTTTGACTTAAAATGTACATAAACAAATTAGGTAAGCAAAATGTGTGTGCCCCTGTAATATTCTGAAATAAAAATAAAATCAAATAAACATAAACACATGTGTGTATGGGGTATTCGAATGTTTTTTTTTTGGCCAGGGCTGGGTTTGAACCCACCACTTCCAATATAGGGGGCTAATGCCCTATTTCTAGAGCCACAGGCTCCACAAAGGGTATTCAAATGTTAAGGCAGCTGTTGTTGTTACAGGGAGAAACTTTTCCCATCCTTTTAGCCACACCACACTGATGCACAGCAGGGTTGGAAATCTAGACAAGGACCTTGCAAACATATGAGAGTTGTCCAAAAACAGGTTAAATTGCTATTTTGCAGACAGGCATATATTTCTGCAAATCAGTACCATATTTTGTGGCAAATGTTTTTGAGCCAAAAAAAAAAAAAAAAGGAAGCTTTCTCAAGGAACAAAGTTTGTAAAAGAATAATGCTATCAACCCAGAGGCAAGACAAGGACAAAAGACATGGCTGACTCTAAGCAAAGCAATTACACAGGGGCGAGCCTGCCTAGTGATTGTGCTGTCAGAGGGGTCTGGCCAGGGAAGGCACACAAGGGCCAGCCTTCCATGGTTTGACTTTGTCATCTCAGGCCACCTCAGAATCCAAGTGATGACAACACAGAATGAAAACTATATGAGCTTTGGTGCTCTCTCTCATCAATAATTCTAGGGTGTTGAAATGCAACGGCCACAGACACCTACATATTTATAAACACCTTTGGGCTCACATAGCCAGTTCCCTCTGACAGAGATGGCTGGCGTTCATGTGGTCCCTTATAAAAGTACATAAGCATGTGGCATACATCATCTCACAGGGCCTCACAACTGCCCAGTAGCGAGATATTATTATTATCATTATGATTACTCATTATTTTCCTATTTTGTCTAAGGTCAGACGAGGTCCAAGAGATGAGGGCTAAGATAGTCTAGAGATCACCAGGGGTGTTTCCAAACTCTGTACTACAAAACCTTCTGGGCTGACACCATCCAGCAGAACCCCCTGCAGTAAAGGACTTGCTCTTTGTCTGCTCCGTCTAGTTGGGTACTGTGCACTTGAGATGAGGTCAGAGCAAGTGAAGAGCTGAGTCTTTAATTCATTTAGATGTTAATGTAAGTGGTCACAAGTGCCCCACAGCACAGCCCCAGCAGTACCTGGGGTTCCCCTTCTTACTCTTACCCCCAAAAGTTTACTTTTGATCTGTTTTTAATTAGAAAAAATAGTTGTTCCTGTTGTTAAAATGAAAAGAAATGAAAATTGCTGATGCTCTGGAGAGGGTTTTGGACAAAGCACCTGGATTTCTGAGCCTCGGTTTTCTCTCTGGGCAGAGCAGAGAGACCTGACAATATCTGCCCTTAGCTGCGTGTTGAGAATAAAGCAACATTAGGTAAGTAAAGTGTGCGTGCACTGCCTGGAAGGCAGTAAACACTCAAAACACATAAACATTTAAACATTTAACATTTTACAATTAAACACTTAAACATTTAGTTTAAAATCTGAAACAAAAATTCAGATTTTATGGCAAAGAGGCTCACAAATTTCATGCATCCTATGTGAGAAATCCAGTTCTGAATACTTAATACGCGTTATTGAATTTTGTTTACTCTTCTTGCTGTGCAGGATGGGCAGACTACTGCTATCCCCACTGTCAGAGGCAGAAACTGAGGCACTGTGAAAGTGACTCATCATCACCACCCAGATTGTAAGTGTCAAAAACAGCATTTGGACCCACACAGCCAGATGCCCAAGGTCACAGACGTAACCGTGATAACCATGATCCATAAACATGTGAAGGCAGCCCTGTCTGTTACTTAAGAAACTTGGATTGAGGATTAGAGCTACCAGTCAAGCCAGAGGTTACAAAAGAAGAGCAGGGATGGGACGTACGCAGTCTGAATTTGAAAAGATTTGGCGGATCATTCAGCCTCATCTATCAGATGCAGAGCCGTGTTAAGGGGCTGGAGTTACCACCATGGAAACTTCTCTTGCCCCTAATGTGTGCAACTCTTTTCATTTGGGGGACATCTATGTATAGAAGGCCATGGCTTCTTGTTGAAGGTAAGGCATAAGAGAGAAAAAGGCCTTCTAAAACTGAAAGCCCAGTTTGGACCAGAAGCATTTGGGGTGGGTAGAGCTGGGACTCCTGGAGCCAGAGTGACGTGGTAAGCGGCAGCTTGGTGCTGGCAGCACTCAGCTTGGAGCAACACAGACAAATTGATGGCCATAGAGAGACTGATCCCTCAGAATGGAGAGCAGCTAAATGAAAGCTCAAATATTCAGCCCAGTTAAGCTTCTTTACTTGGCAGGTATTTGCTGCTTCTTTTTAAGAGGAAATCATCTTTGTGGCCTCCTTCCCAGCTCCCTTCAGGTCCCATGATTGTGCTCATCCTATTGGGCAGGAGGAAGCTCAAAGGACAAGGTCTGAGAACCATGAGATGTCACCTGTGACAGGAACACTAGGTTTAATGTCACCTTTTTGCCTCCACTCCCTGCAGAAGACCCTCCTGTCCAACATCTGTGACAGATTAGGTGACACTTCAACTTCCCAACATGAGAGCTGAAGCAGAACAGGAGCCCAGATTCAATGCCGCACTGTGCTTGGCCCCCACCTCCGCCAGCCACCTCAGAGGCTGTGTAGGCGCTGTCACTATCTCTGGCACCGGCAGTCCTCAAGGAACACAAATGATTAGAAATGACAGCAATTCAGAATGAGAGGGTGAAATAAGACCTCCTCTCTGTAAATTAGCAAAGAAGCAAAGGAAGGAGGAATGTCACATGTACCCTGTGCTACTTTAACCTAGAGGTTTCCTGCCACGTACTTTGACAGCTCTCAAGAGCTGCTCCAGAATTCTCAAACGTATAGATCTGACCCTGTTACTTCAGTCACTGGGTCTCTCTTACACCTTTACGCCAGCCTTGAGAGTCCACTTCTAGCCCGGAGACTGTTGGCAAACCTGATTCCGCATGCACAACAGAACAATGTCCCATAGGCAAGGCATGGTCCCCTTGTGGGCAGGGCCTTGTCAAGAGGCTTGACATTTCCTAATCAA
The DNA here is from genome assembly GCA_963574355.1 of Loris lydekkerianus. NCBI lineage: Eukaryota > Metazoa > Chordata > Mammalia > Primates > Lorisidae > Loris > Loris lydekkerianus. Next base: position 1,724 of record CAUYPK010083528.1, on the reverse strand, counting down.
AAGTTTCCGGTTTTAGCTCATCATCTTCTTATCCATGTTTTCAGACGCTCTCTGGGGGTCTCAGCACATTTAAAGGCTAATTATATAGTTAAAGTTAATTATTCATTCATTAACATTCAAGAAGTCTTTAATGAGACATCGACTTGTTTTGATGAATTAATGAAAGCAGAGTGTGCACGTGTATGTGTGTGTGTGTGTGTGTGTCTTGGAGGTCTAGTCAAAAGTGTTTCTGAAAATCAAACATCTTTTTGATGATAAGTCAATGTATTTTTTAGGTCAAATTGGAGACTTTTCAGGAAGAGGAAAACATCAGCAAGTTGGGCCAGTTGACATTTCAAGCAACTGCAAAATTCAGATGCACCTTCACCAGAAACAGAAAACTTGAATGAGACCCAATCGCGGGACCTCTTTGAGCTTCAGTTTTCTTCACTGTAAGATGAAGAAATAATGCCTTTGTTATAGGGCTGGGTGTTGAATGGATTAAAATGGATGTGAAGTGTTTTATTATTGCAGATACTGGTGAAATTCAGGAGATTGTTTGGCAGTGACGACATTGCTGTGCTGAGAGGCAGTGGAGGGGTGTTCGTCATCAGGTCCCCACTTTGGTGGAAGAAGGTCATTGTGGTCCCCAGAGCTGGAACCCTGAAGCATGACAACCTTTGAAAGTGTTCACTTGGCCAAGAGACAGTCAACCGACATGGAGAATGCATCTGCCATCAACAGGATGGTCTAACACTAACTACCCGAAAGTGGCCTAGAATCACAGTAGACTCTGAATTTGTGGACACAAAGTCTAAAGTCAGAAATATACTGACATTGATGGATGTTCACTAAGGAAGCATTTTCCAAAGCTAATTTAATTCCCAGATCAACGTTTTGCAGAGCATAGCTAAATTGTTTCCAATATTTTTTGAGGGGTGTGGGGGGGTGGGGCAATTATTTTTACTGGGGTCATTTCTTTTGTGTTTAAATTCTATAAAGATTTGCCTCAAAGACCTGCATTTAGACCACAACAAATTTCGCTCATTTATAATTGCTGTCATGTTGAGTTTTCTTTTGTGGTTATTATTTCCAGCAAGTTCAATTCTCCTGGGTCAAAATTATACAGAGATCTAACATTAGCCTGAAAGATTCAAGTTGTCTATGGATCTTTTGTCAATAACAAATTTCACCTTGTGTGATTTCAGTTGTTGTCAGTTTGTTTTGTGTGAATTATGTCTACCAGTAATATTCACTGAGAATTGGGCAAAGAAGACTGATGGTTAATCTTTTTTTAACTGAGAAAATTCCTAGTGATTTTGTAAGATGGAGAAAAAAAGAGGAAGAGAAGTGGGGAGGATGTGACATAGGAAGAGAAAGAGAGAGAAGAAAGCCATCCAGATGGAAGCAGATGCCAAGCAAAATAGCGAGGCAGAGAGAGAGAAAGGAGAAAAGAACGAGAAAGAGAAAGTGAGGGGAAGAGACGGAGAGTAAGATACAGAGATCTTACACCAGTAGGATACAGAGAGGGAGAGAAACAAAGCTGAGAGAGACCCTTGTGGTCGCAGCTCACCTCAGTGGGGTTGATGTGCATTACCTCTTTCATGTTTACATGGATGGAGCTGGAACATATTCTTCTTAGTAAAGTATTTTAAGAATGGAAAAAAGTATCCAATGTACTCAATAGCACTATGAAATCAGTATCTAATCACCTATGCCTTCATAGGAATGGTAAAACATTACTA
>CAUYPK010083525.1:0-24631 GCA_963574355.1 Loris lydekkerianus | reverse complement strand
GCACACATGGTCAAGCAGCCGCTTATATAGAGCATGGGGGAAGGGGCGGGGAAAGAAGGCGGGGGATGAGGTGCATGACAGGGTTGGGCCAATGGCATGGTACCACGTTGGCTGTATCTAGGTAGAGGCAGTTTCAGGCCGGGCCTTGCTGAGTCATTGCTACTCAGAAGTAGCTCGATGGATCTACCTCTAGTCAGGCTCGGAAAGTTGCACTAGGCCTCAGGCACATGGCAGGGCCCAACAATTCCCTCTTTTGTTTTTTGTATGGCGGAAAAACATAGCCCCTGTCTTAGGTTGCCTGCTCTTGCAGCTTCAGTCTTACCCGTCATGGGGATACAAACATCAATGGTTTGGTCCCTGAACCAAACCATCTTAGGTTGACTGAACGCTGAGTGATCTTACCCGTCTTTGGGTACTATGAATGTAATCCACCGTACAGCCTCTCTATATCCTGTCTTAGGTTGTCCCAGTTTTGGGAATCTTACCTGTCATTGGTGCTATGGAGGGCGGTGAAGAATAATGGTTAGATTCTTGGTTAATGAGCCGGTGATATTGGACCTCGACCTGATTTAACTGCCTCTAACCTTTTTTTGGGATACAGGGCCCAAGTTGGCAAAAAATGTTTTTACAGATGTAAGGATCAAAACATAATAGATGATCTAAAGTTCTTGGATGCAACAAATGAGACAATGTATTACAAAGACTTAGCTCCATGATTTTGTAGAATTGGAAAAATGATTGTTGAAAATGACAGTTGTGATATTATTAATATGATGATATCCCTGTAACAGCATCATTAGTATAGTGGTAGCTGATTTTTATAAAAAATAATTATGAACAATTGTATGTAAAAAGGAGATTTATTTTACATATTATGGATGTTGTTTATTTACTGGTAGTAGTCCTCATGTTCATACATAGAGAAAGTGGAAATTGTTTTTAGTTTTTCCCCTTTCCACAGGTGCAAAATCAAAATTATGAATAGCTGCATCTAGGCAAGTTTACACAAGTCTAAAGCTAACATACTGCCCCTTTCTACTGAAAACAACAGAAAGTTATATGATCATGATGGCACTCATTAAATCAAAATATGTAGATTTAATATAAAATATGCAGTGTTGTATTAGATATGATTGAGTAAAATTCTGATTACTTAGAATGGTATACAGACAAAAAAAGAAACTTTTGCAAAAACTGGAGACATTTGGCCACTTGCACTGGCCTTTAGCTATTTTGTCAAATACCCCAAGTTTAGAATCTGGCTCCATTATTTAAGAAAGCTTGTGATCTTAGAAAGAGTTCTAAATCTCTCTGAGACTCAGTATCCACATCTTCACTAGAGGAATAATAATAACTTTTATCTCATAAGGCTATCTTTGAGAATTACGTAAGTTATATGAGTGTATGAAAGATAACCAACAGTCAACAGCAATAACAGTAGGTAACTCTATATGTACTTCTTCCATACACATTGCCTGATGGATGCTTAGTGACTTTTTTAAAACTTAATTCTTTAGTTGAATATTTTAAATATGTCTGGTCCTGATGTTATGGTTAATAATCATCTTTAAGATAATAAGAAGAAAATGAATACATTTTTCTATTCCACACTTGAACCTCAACAATAACCTTAAGGTAAAGCAATAAGGCTTTGGTGAGAAACAAATAGAACCTTTTCAATTTGAATTATTGGGTTATTAAGTATGAAATGTCTGATTTCCTTAAGTACAATTTGACAGTTGAGATGGCTGATGTTTAATTTGACATTTCTCATTTTATTTCTATTCTGAAGTTACATTCTCATTCTTTTAAATGCATGGTTTGGCTTGTGATTATCTTTCAAAAAATTTTTGGAGCAGTTTTTGTGAAATCATAGATAAGTCAAAAATATGAGTTATTTTTGAATATGAGTTCCATTGTGAAACCAATGCAGTGCAGAAAGCTTGAAATATCAATGAAGTGTTTAAGAAGGATGTGGCTAATAAATGCATAGTACATCAATGGATTTGAGAAGTTCTGTTTCTGGGGAAGTTCTTGAAAATGAGCCACCTGGGAAGCCTGAGACTGAATTGTATAATGATGAACCAAAAGCTGTAGCAGAAGCAAATCCATCTCATCCTGCATGTTAATGAGCAGCAAGGTTTGGTGTTACTATTCCAACAGTATTGGACCATTTAAAACAAATTGGCAAGGTAAAGAAGATGGATAGATGGGTTCCACATGAATTAAGAACATCAGAAAAAAATCGTCACAAAGCTTACCTTTCTTTGCTGTCACAACAAAAAGGTGAACAATTTCTACACCTTATTATTACATGTGATGAAAAATGGATTCTTTTACACAACTAAAAATGTTCAGGACAATAGCTGGATAAAGATAAATTTCTTCTATCGTTCAGTACAAAACCAAGTATTACTCTAAAATCAATAATTATAGCAGTCTGGTGGTCCAGCACTGGTATTATACACAACAGCTTCATGAAACTTGGTCAGTTGATTACAGCAGGTATCTACTGCAACCAATTAGAAAACATGATAAGGATACTGTGATTAAGTAGCCAAGATTGGTCAACAGACACAGGACAATCCTCTCGAAAGACAATACTACACTGACAAGTTGCGCAAACAACACTGCTCAAACTACAGAGGCAGAACTTGGATATGATATGTAATACTACCACTTTTTCCAGGCTTTGGATCACCTCTTGCAAGAAAAAATGTTCAATTCTCAGCAAACTGTGAAAAATGCCTTTTGCAATTTCATTGCCACTCTCTTTCCAGGCTTCTTTGCTGCTGGCATAAACAAGCTACCCTTAAGATGACAAAACTCTTGACATTTAGGTGCACAGTTTGATTAATTGTACACCTTCTTGTTTGAGCTATAATAAACTTAACTTTTAACTCAAAACCAGACATTTCATATTTAATGACTAAATAATTATTACTTTTGTAGAAAACTAAAAATGGACCCACGTCTCTCACCACAGACAAAAATTGACCCTGTCTGAATAAAAGATTTAAATTTAAAACACAAGATATTAAACATCTTATAAGAAAATGTGGGGAAAACTTTTGATAATATTGGCCTAGGAAAATAATTTATGAAGACCCTGTGGCAAATATAGCATCAAAAATAAATACATGGGGCATGATTAAGCTAAAAAGCTTTTGCACAGTCAAGAGTGCAGCTAAGGCAAACAGACAGCCTTCAGAATGGGAGAAGATATTTGCATTCTACCAATCTGATAAAGAACTGATAATTAGAATCTACTGAGTACTCAAGTTAATAAACAAGAAAAGAATAAACAATTCCAGTAATAAGTGGGCAAGGGACTTGAACAAAAACTACTGTGAAGAAGATGGATAAATGGCCAACAAACACATGAAAAAATGCTCATCATCCCTAAACATTACAGAATGCAAATCAAAACCACGTTGAGATATCACCTAACCCCAATAAGAATAGCCTGCTTCACAAAATTAAAAAATTTAAAATGCTGGATGTGTATAGAATTTAACTTTTACACTGCTTGTGGAATTCCAAACTCATACAGCCTGTATGAAAAGAAGTATGGAGAACATTGAAATACTTAAATGTACACCCTCCATTTGATACTACAATCCCATTTCTGAGTATCCAGAAGAAAAAAAATTATTTTATCACAAGGAAATTTGCACCAGAATGTTTATTACAGCTCAGTTAACAATTGCCAATACTTGAAATCAACCCATGGCTACCAACCTATGAATAGATTAATAAATTATGGTATACTTATATCACAAAATGCTATCCAGCAATTAAAAAGACGGAGACTTCACATCTTTTGTGTTTACCTGGATGGGGTTGATTCTTATTCTTTTTTAGTGAAATATCACAAGAGTGGAAATGCAAGAATCCAATGTACTCAATACTAATATGAAACCAATAGATAAATACTTATATGCCCACATGAGAGAAAAATACAAGTATATTCAAGTGGGAGGGGGAAGTGGGGAGGAAGAAAAGTGTAAAGGGGAGGATGGGGAAATGGTAAGTTGTCACCTAATGTGTACAAAGTAAGGGTATACAGCATACTCCCTGGGCTTCTGAAGGGCTCAACTACAACTTGAACTTTACCATAGGAACATAAACAGTGTAACCCAATAATTTATACACTCATATTAATGTAAAATAAAAAATAAAATAAATAAATAACTTTAAAAAATAAAAAATTAGTGCTTGAAATGAATTATTGAAGGAGATAGTAAAATTTCCTTCTCAGAAGAACTTTAATAATGAGATTATTAAAGGTGAAATAGATTCTTTTGTAAGTGATTATATGTGAAGAGCCAGGGTCAAAAATTTATACTATCCTATTTTCATTTTTACAAGTCATCCTTCAGGAATATAGAACTAACTGAAATGACTTAGACTCCAGAACTAGTCTCCTCTAGATCCTAGGGCAGTTTCTGGGGATGCAGGCATATGTGTAGTGTGTGAAAACTGGCCGCCAGAGTAGACTGTCAGGATGGTGTGTACCAAATAAGAATTTTAGGAGTAGAGAACTTCTACTCTAACTTAACTGGCATTATATGATTATAAGGAAAAAAAGGAACCAATGTTTCTGTAGTACCTACTCATTTTACCCCATGTTTATCCTCTCCAAAACTATAAGCAACTTATACAAATATGGTCAATTCAACAAGATAAAAGAAAACTAAAAATAATTATGTGATACTTTCTGGACTTTGTAAAATGAATTTTGTAGGGAAAGTCAGGGATAAAATTTAAAAAACATTGGCTGTGAGTTCCTACATAATTGGAAAAAGTAGATCCTGAATTTTGTTTTCCTTTCCTTTCCTTTCCTTTCCTTTCCTTTCCTTTCCTTTCCTTTCCTTTCCTTTCCTTTCCTTTCCTTTCCTTTCCTCACATTGAGTTGCTCCATCTGCATGGTGTAGTAGCCCTCCACGTCCCTCAGGCTGTTCTCCAAGCTGGACTTCAGATTTCTCATGGAGTCCAGATCAGTCTCCAAGTCCTGGATTGTACATTTTAGCTCTGTGAGGGGTATCTCAGTAGTTCTGACCTCAGCAGATTATAAAGTGACCACTGCAGTGCTCTCGCAATCTGGTGGAACCAGTACTTGTCCAGCTGTTTTCAGTTCTTCTGAGCCATCTCATCATATGGGCCTGCATGTCTGCCATGAACCTACTCATCCTGAGATTTGAGGCATCTACCTCCATGGTCAACCTGGAGCTGGCAATCCGGGCTTGTAGGCCTCTTACTTCCTCCTCATGGTTCTTCACAAAGAGCAACTCCTGAGAGGCTTGATCTCTGTCCCCAGTTTCAGGCAAGTAGCATTGGTGCCATCATAACCTTGTGGATGTCACTCTCCACAGACTGGCTCATGGCCATCTCTGTCTGGTACTTGTCTCTAAGTCATCAACAGCAAGACAGGCATTGTCAATCTGCAGAATGATGTGGGCATAGTCCACAGAGTTTGCAATAATCTGAGCCCTCAGGTCCTCAATTATCTTGAAGTAATGCACCCAGTCTCTGACCTGGGGCTCCTTCTTCTCCAGTTGTTCCCAGTTTTGCTCTCCAGCCTCCAATTGTCAGTATTCAGGTTCTTCACTCTGTCTACGTAGGTCATCAGGTCTTTCAGTTCTTGCATGGTCTCCTTCCTGGTCTAGATGTTCCCCAATCCTGCCAGACCCTTGGTTATCCCTGTGGCAAGTTCCCCAGAACCCCATCCACCCTGGAACATAGTGGAGTGGGACACAGAAATCTCAGAGCCTGAGCCTCTGGCACCTACATAGACACTGGGGGGCTGGACACTGTAGCTGGATGCCTGGACAGAGCCCAGGGACCTTTGGAGAATGTGGTGGGGCAAGTGGTAAAGGACATGATTTCTGAGGAGGAAGAGGATAAGACAAGACTCACAAGAGTGAGCTGAGCTCTGCTGAATTTTTCTAAAAGTTATCAAAAGGTGGAAAATATCTTTCCAGGTTAGTCTTGTCCTGTTCTTTTCTTCCTCAGACATCATGTTCTTCACCACTGGTTCCACCACATTCTCCACCAACTACTGGTCCTTGGGCTCCATCCAGGCACCTAGCTACAGTGTCCCTCCCACCCACGAGTGTCTATGCAGGCAATAGGGGCACACTGCCTGTAATCCTAGTACTCTGGGAGGTGGAGGCAGGTGCATTTCTTGAGCTCACCAGTTTGAGACCAACCTGAGCAAAACGTGAGACCCCCATCTCTACTAAAAAATAGAAAAACTGAATCAAAGGGATCACTTGAGCCCAAGAGTTGGAGGTTTCTGTGAGCTATGTCACCATGGCATTCTACCTAGGGATACAGCTTGAGACTCTGTCTCAAAAAAAAAGTTACATAATTCAGAGTGTTGACAAAAAACACAAATAGGCCAATAAATAAGAAATAATGAGTTTTAGATAAAGTATAATGATATTCATTTCCAGGTTCAAAAGGGAAAGACTTTGTATGGATTCTCATAAAGAACTCATTGCACAAGGTGATGGGAAAAATCCATAGTGGTAGCCACAAAAATGGATTTCATGGAGATGGCTGATTCTTGTAGTTTTATTCTTATAGGCTAATAGCATAACAAAAAATTATTCAAGCAAAAATAATTCAACGAGTAGAAAAAAAACAAACGAGTGCAGCCTGGCAAAGGTAGTTAGCACAAGCATAAGCAATGTTTGGGCTGTCAGCAAGTACCAGGACCTGAGTATTCACCTGGAATCTAGAGGCCCCATTTCCTCCTCTGTTTAGGAGACTATCATGAGCAGAGGTACAGTCATAATAGCATTAGGGGGTTACTTAGATGATAAAATAGAGACTGAAGGCAAAGGAAAGAAGTCAGAAACCTTGTTATCCAAAATGAACGCAAAATGAAGTTGGCATCTCAGGAACATTGCTGGAGTTTAGTAATAGATCTGTAAGGCAAGGTCCTTTTAAGCAAAAAAATCTGGATGTGTAGTTCCAAAATCATGGGAAGGGTATATTACATCCAATCCAATGAAAACGAGAGTAGGGCTGGGTTAGATGTAAGCTTGATTTGGATGTGCAGTTCCAAAATCATGGGAAGGGTATATTACATCCAATCCAATGAAAATGAGAGTAGGGCTGGATTAGATTTATAGCTTGATTAACCTCAGATGAAAGCAAAGACATATTACAAGATAATAGAAGACATTATAAGATTACTTATTTTATCTTTTTCTCAAAATAATCTAATATCCAAGAAGACTCAAATAGTGAATATTGTATATGTATAATAACACATTAAAAGTATTCAGAAGATAATTTGATGTTTCTCCTCTATCATTAAGCTTGTTTGTTTTAAATCTCTAATAACTTTGATTTAACTACAATAAGTGATACCATTTCAAAATCCCTATAACTTCCTCATATTTCTATGTCTATTATAATTTCAATTTGATTTTTGAAGACCCTCAATCTTTCCTCATTGTTTCTCTTCCCTACCACTCATTCTATAAATCTGTGCTTTTTAAAACTTTGGCCATATTATTCTTGCTTACAATATTGGATAATGAAATCTGTTTAACCATAATAAAAATACAGCTTCATTTGTTTACTATCACATTCTATATATTCACTCTTAGTATGTTGATTCTCTTTAATGCTTTAGTGTACTGCAATCTGGCAGGTTGTAATATTTATGATAAGTACAATATTAAGCACAATTATTTTATATAATATATTGAATAACTGTCTCTTCTGAGGATTGATTCAGCAAAAACAAACAAACAAAAAAAAAAATGGAAGTGAAGCAAGATGGTAAACTTGAGATATCTTTTTCCCAGCTACTCACGATGAGACAGGAGAAAGTGGTCCCCAGCACAGAAACACCACTCTGATGGTACAGTAAAACATTGGGAGACTTTAAGAACCAATGAGGAGGTCTGGAACTGATGAAAACCGATGAGGAAAGCAGGTGCTTCACAGGGACAGAGGCCAGCTGGTCAGTTGGTGCTCCCATGGAGGTCTGGGGATGAGAAAGGACTACCATATTTTGATTTTGGACTGGGATATTCATGAATAACAAGTAGACTTGAACAGCATCTGGCAGCTAGGGTTAAACACTGGGCAGGGTGGTTGTCCTATAAGTTTGGCTGCTGGTGAGCTGACACTATTGTGGAAAGACCATGTGGGTGGGAGGAATAGTCTGTGGGTTCCTAGTGCAAGGCCAGCTCTGGTGTACCTGCTGAGCTCCACCACATACTTTGGGTGAGCTGAGCAGTTTTTCCACCCCCACCTCCAGGAGGGCCACTTCGTTGTCATGGGATACTGTCTGATGGGCTTCCTGGGAAGTCTGGTGAGAGCTTTGCAATCCCAGTCTGAATGCTGAAGGAGCAACAGGAACGAATTAAGAGCAAAGAAGTCAGAAAGAAAAGATCCAGTCCCCTTTGCAGTCCCCTTAGAGACTGACTTCTAACCCTAGTCATATATAGTAAATCCAGCATGTGTTCCCCATCTTCTAATACTAAAGTGCCACCTGGTGTCCAGGCAAGATATTCTCTCTCTCTCTCACACACACACACATACTGTTTTACATTTTTTTATTCTTTTTTCAAGTTTTCCCTTAGGTTTTTATTTTGTTTTTGTATCTGTTGATTTTAATTTAGTTTTTTCTGGTATTTTTCATTTTTATATTTTCAATAGCAAGGGCTCCTCCATTTTTTGTTATTCTTTCTTTTTATTTCTCTCCTGGTTGAGATTTTTCTACTTTTCTTATCTTTCCCACATAAATTTCTCATACCACAGCTGATATCTCCTTCCCCCCTCTTTTTTATCTTATACAGTTGTATTTTTAATTTTTTAATCTATATATTTTTTCATTACTTCTCTTACTGAGTGCTAGGGATGGCCATAGCACTAGTTTGTCTAGGGAATTATGGCATTAGTCTGTCTCAAGAAGGCAAGGAGCTCATGGTATTGGGTGTCCTACTAGCTTTTATCTTCATAAAGAAGGTATTAAAAGGTCCCCCCTGCAACATACTACTGATTTTTTCTACAGTTGGAAGAGGTGTGGTCTTCCCTTTGCCCAGCCTGTTAAGGATCTGTGAGTTCAAAGGACCTGCTCAGCTCAGCTCCTCAAATTCCTAGAGCTGTGAGCGTGGCTAAAGCACCCTGCCAAACACCACAATTTCTCTTGTCACTCTCTTTCTCTCTTACTATCATTTTTCTTTCCTTCCCCCCTTCTTGTTTCCTCTTTGTCTTCTTTTCTTTCTTTCTTCTCATTCTTTACCCGTCTCACTTTTGGCCTTATAATAAAACTCCACTTCAACACCCAAAATCTGAGACAAGGTAATTTAAAGTGAAGGATGTAGTGAAAAAGGGAAAAGTAGAGGAAGGAAGTGAACAAGAAGAAAATACACATGAAGAGGAATTAATGAAAAAATTCTGGCAACATGAGAAACCAGTATAGAGCATCCTCTCCCCCAAGGAATCATGAGGTAGCCACTGCAAAGGATTCCACACATACAGAATTAATGGAAATGACAGAAAGGAAATTTTAAATATGGATAAGAAAAAGAATTAAGGGAATTGATGAAAAATTGGAAAAACAGAACCAAAAAATGGACAAAAGATATGAAGAATATATTATGGCTATGACAAGAGTTTAAGGATTTGAGGGACTCAATTGGGGAACTTAAAGATGCAGTGAAAAGTATCAATAATAGATTAGACCATGAAGAAGAAAGAATCTCAGAGCTATAGGATAAAGCTCTTGAGCTAACCCAGGCAATTAAAGAGGCAAAAAAGAAGAGAGAGAAAGCAGAATATTTGGTCAGAGAATTATAGGTCTTAAGTGTTCAAACATGTGGATTATAGCAATTCCTAAAGGGGAATAGGGATGCCCCCAAATAATGAAAGGCTTAATTAAAGACATCATGAATGAAAACTTCCCAAGTATCACAAAGACTCTGAAAAACTACTTTTAAAGGGACCACAAACTCTGCGTCATCTCAACACAAACAGAGCATATCCAAAACACATTGTGACGAATCTGTCCAAAGCCAAGATGAAAGAGAAAATTCTGCAAGCATTCAGGAGTAAGTACTTTTCAGGTCAAACTTTCTAAGCCAGAAGAGTATGGTCATCTATGTTTTACCTTGTTAAACAAAACAATTTTTTATTCTAGAATTCTGTATCCTGCTAAACTAAGCTTCAAAATTGATGGAAAAGTCAAACCTTTTACTGATAGGTAATAAGTGAGGAAATTCACAACTCTAAAGGAAATACTTAGGCATATTCTCCACACGTACCATCACATTGGTCTACCAGCAAAGGAATCACTCAAAAACTAAAGGGCAAAGTCTACCTTCCACAGTCGTGGAAAGAAATAAGAAAACTAGAAATAGATCTTTCTGTTTTTTCTAGACCACTAGAAAACTAAGCAATAGACTTTTACAAAAATAAGATGAATAGAAATTCACCAAACGTATCAATTCTGTCAATAAATTTTAATAGTTTGCACCACTGAACAGGCACAGGCTGGTCAACTAGATTTAAAAAAAGCACAAATCATCAATATGCTGTCTCCAGAAAACACACCTGACTTTAAAAGATAAAACAAGACTGAGGGTAAATGGTAGGAAATGAATATTTCAGGTAAATGGAAATCAGAGAAAAGGAGAGGTCACAATCTTATTTTCAGATACAAGTGGATTCCAAACAACTAAAGTTAAGAAAGACAAAGAAAGTCACTTCATTCTGGTGAAGGGATCAATACATCAAGAGAACTATTTTCTTTCTTTTTTTGAGATAGAGTGTTACTTTGTCACCCTTGGTAGAGTGCCATGGTGTCACAGCTCACAGCAACCTCCAGCTCTTGGGCTTAGGTAATTCTCTTGCCTCAGCCTCTCAAGTAACTGGGACTACAGGTGAACATCACAATGCCTGGCTATTTTTTTTTTTTTGTTGTTGTTGTTGTTGTTGTTGCAGTTTGGCAGGGCCAAGTGCAAACCCACCACCCTCAGTATATGGGGCCAGCACCCTACTTACTGAGCCACAGGTGCCACCAAAGAGAACATTTCAATTCTAAATATGTATGTACCCAACTAAAGTAATTCCAGATTTGTAAAATAGACATTGAGCAATATTATATCCTATAACACAGTTAATAGGATTTTAATACCCCTCTGATTAAACTGGACAGATCATCTAAACAGAAACTAAACAAAGAAACTAGGGAGTTAAATGCAACCCTTGAAAAATGGGCTTACTAGACACATACTGAACACATCATCCCTAAGCTAAGGAATATACATTCTTTACATCAGCCCATGAAAAATACTGTAAAATGGATCATATCCTAGCTCACAAATCAAACCTCAACAAAATGAATTGAATTGAAATTATACCATATAAATTCGTAGACAATAAGGCAATAAAAGTGGAACTCAACTCCAACAAAAATTTTTATCCCCACATGAAAACATGGTATTTAAACCTTATGCTGAATGACAGCAGGGTTAAGGAAGAGATAAAAGAGGAAATATTAAATTTCCCAACATAACAGCAATGAAGCTACAAGTTACCAAAACCTGTGTGATAATGCAAAAGGAATCCTAAGAGAGAAATTATTGCCTTAGATACCCATCTGAAAAAAAGGGCACACCAACAATCTAATGAATCATCTTAAGGAAATGGAAAAGGAAGAGAAAGCCAACCCCAAACCTAGCAGAAGAACAAAAAAATTAAATAAGAAATAAATGAAATTGAAAACAAAAGAATCATTCAAAAAATTAGGGCAAGATGGCTGACTGGAGCCAGCTTTCTGCAGAGGTTCCCAACCAGAAGGAGAGTTAAAGGACAGAAGTTTAGCAAGTAACCTGGTGGATTGGAGCTGAGTGAAGAGAGAAGGTTGAAGAACACACATCAACCATGCTGAGGCAAGCTGGGACCTCAAGGATGCAAACAAAAGGTACAAAATCTATCACAAAGCGGACAGGAGTACCCTCCCCCATGATAATGGCTCACAGCTATTTGCAAGCGAGTACAAATATCCTCCCATTTTATCCCATGGGAGAGACCCTCTAAAACCTGGACCTCCTGCCCCTACTAGGGTGCCATGGCACTATCCTGCCAGGCATAAAACTGTATATATTCTCTACCTGCAATTCTGAACTCCCAGCACTCCCCTCCACTCTTACCCTGAGGTCTGGAAGCCTGTCCCCATGGAGTCCAGATTCTTCAGTATTTTCTCAAGAAAAATGGTGTGGACAATCTATGGACTGCTGCTGATCATTGCTGATTCTCTGGCATGGGAGTAGGGAGAAGATGGTCAGCTGAGAGTGAACCATACAGGAGTGGTGGTGCCCTGAGGCACAGAGCAGCAGCTGCCTTGGAAACAATCAGGCTCACACACCCCTGGGGATATTCTGGATTGACACCCCCATCTCTCTGGGCATCCAGAGACCGGACATCTTCTCTGGTGGCAGCCATTGACATAAGAGATCTGGGATGGAAGCACAGACCCAGTGAGTAAAGGGTATGCCTGAGGTGGTACCGGCCTGGGCAGAGCACGGGGACTAGAATATGTGCATGTAGAGATGGCAGACTCCCAGGGTGAGGCTGACCCAGAGTACTGCGTTATTGAGCCTAAGATGCACCCAGCCCTCAGGGGCTCGTAGCTAATACAAAGGCAGGCAAGCAGAGTCTGGAACTGACATCTGAGTGTGAGCTCTAACCAGCCTGCCCCAACACAAACTGCAGCCGAGACTGGGAAGTGGCACAAATCAGGCCTGTTTCTCTTAGTTGCAGTTTCTGAGAACCCAAACAGCATCTGATTCTCAGGGGAATATAGCTGGGACAGAAACAAATTCTTCAAAGTTGTTCTGTTCTGTCAGCAACATCAGTCAGGGGCGGGGCTGAAACTGAATGAACCGCCCCAGCCTCCATTAAGCACCCGAGGTTCTCAGGCCTCAACTCCCTCTGCCAAGTAATGGTAGAGAGTGCTGGCCTGGCTGAGAAGACAGAGATCTCTCTGTGACTCAGGCAGGTGCAAATCCCTCGAGCCTCTGCTCACTGGAGAAAACTGGGTCACAGCCCTGTGGGGTTTCCTGTGACTGGGTGTGACAAAGGTGCAAGTTTGGGAAGGAGGCATCAACCTTCCCAGACTAATTTATTTGTTGGGTGGGTCCTTCTGACATCATAGAGCATCAGAGTGAGTCATATTTGAGCTGCCAGCAGACCCCTGCTATCTACTTGCCAGAGACCTTTTGAACTCTCCCACCTGAGATAGGTACTGACTGAGAAAATTGATTTGGACCTCTTGAACTAGGCCAATCACCCTAGGACTATCCAAGTGGGACACTGGGGGTGTGGTTATGGGAAAGTTTGATTTTCCTTTTCCAATTATTGCCTGTGAGGGATGGTTTGACTTAATTGCTGGCATTTCTCCGCAACTGAGAGTTCATCCCAGAGTAACTAATTCACTAGGGTAGGACAGAGAGCAGCTAAAAACAAGACAGAGCCACTTAGCCCCACCACACCAAGCAGGTCCCCAGTTTCTTAGGCCGTAGCACTGTACAGGTCCTTGGCAAAGCTCTAGGGGAAAAGGTACAGACACCAGTCCCAGTTTTAGGCAAAGGGCGACTTAATCCCTACTCTTGGAGCCCCCAACTCAACTTTTCTTTATCAGCTCATCTAGTCAAATAGTGTAAAATATTCATGGGGCAGAGTCAGTGGAAAAATTCTGGTAACATAAATAACCAGAGTAGATCAACCCTCCTCCTCAAGGAAAGATATGGTAGACACAACTGAAACTTCCATATATAAACAGATGGCTGAGAATTCAGAAATCAAATTCAGAATTTCAATTGAAAACAAGATTAATAGATTAGAGAAAAAGCTGGAATTAGAAATTCAAGGAGCATTTCAAAATTTGTCTTAAGAATTCAACGAATTCAAAGACAAAAATCACCAAAGATTTGATACATTGAGCCCAGAATTTGTAGCCCTCAAAGATCTGAAAAATACAGTAGAATTATTTGGTAACAGAATGTAGCAAGCAGAAAAAAGGATTTCTGACAATGAAGACAAAGATTTTGAACACTCCCAAACTCTCAAAGAGGAAGAGAAATGGAGAGCAAAAACATACCATTCTCTTAAACAGCTCTGGGATAATTCAAAGAAAACTATAATTCACCTCATAGGAATCCCTCAAGGTGATGAAATGGCCCTGCAAGGCAGAGGCTCTTCTTCATGGAATTATGAAAAACAACTTTCCAGAAATGCCAAGAGATTCTGAAATTCACATATCAGACAGTTTTAGAACCCCAGCATGACTCAACCTGAATAAGACATCCCCGAGGCACATCATAATTAACTTCACTAAAATTAATATGAAGGAGAAAATTCTGAAAGCAGCCAGACATAAGAAAACCATAACCTACAAGGGGAAGAATATTAGAATGACTGCAGATCTCTCTGCTGAAAACTTTCAAGCTAGAAGAGGGTGGTCATCAACTTTTAATCTCCTAAACAAAATAAATTTCAACCCAGGATCCTATATTCAGTCAAACTGAGTTTCATTAATGATGGAGAAATTAAATACTTTAATGACATTCACATGTTAAGAAATTTGCCAAAACTAAACCAGTTCTCCAGGATATTCTCAGACCTACCCTCCATAATCACTAGGGCAATCCTCCACCACAAAAGTAAAGTCACTCAGAAATTTTTGATCAAACTCCAGCTTTCACAGTGGCAAAAGGATTAAAAATGTCCACTGGACTTTTGAAAAACTCAATATCCAAAATTCTACCAGGCTTATCAATATTCTCAATTAATGTGAATGACTTAAATTGTCCTCTAAATAGGCATAGGTTGGCTGACTGAATACAAAAACTTTGGCCAGATATTTCTTGCATACATGAATCTCATCTTACCTTAAAAGATAAATATAGACTCAGGGTGAAGGGATGGTCATCTATATTCTAGGCAAATGGAAATCAGAAAAAAGCATGTGTTGCAATTCTACTTGCAGATACAAAAGGCTTTAAACCAACAAAAGTAAGGAAGGCTAGGAATGGTCACTTCATATTTGTTAAGGGTAATACTCACTATGATGAGATTTCAATTCTTAATATTCATGTACCCAACCAAAATGCACCTCTATTTATAAGAAAAATGCTAACAGATTTGAGCAACTTGATTTCCTCCAGCTCCATAATAGTCAGAGATTTTAACACTCCTTTGGCAGTGTTGGATAGATCCTTCAATAAGAAGCTGAGCGATGAAATTAGATTTAAACTTAACCATTCAACATTTGGATTTAACAGACATCTACAGAACATTTCATCCAAACAAAACAAAATACACATTTTTCTCATCAGTCCATGGAAAAATACTCCAAAATTGATCACATCTTAGGTTACAAGTCTAAACTTAGTAAATTTAAAGGAATAGAAATTATTCCTTGCATTTCTTGGACCACCATGGAATAAAATTTGAACTCAGTAACAACAGGAATCTGCATACTTATACAAAAACATGGAAGCTAAATAACCTTATGCTGAATGATAGCTGGGTCATAGATGAGATTAAGAAGGAAATTTACAAGTTTTTGGAACAAAACAATAATGAAGACATGAATTATCAGAACCTCATGGATACTTCAAAGACAGTCCTAAGAGGGAAATTTATAAGACTGCAAGCCTTTCTCAAGAGAACAGAAAGAGAGGAAGTTAACAACTTAATGGGACATCTCAAGCAAGAAAACGAAGAACCTTCCAATCCTAAACCCAGCAGCAGAAAAGAAATAACCAAAATTAGAGCAGAATTAAATGAAATTAAAAACAGAAGGATTATGCAACAGATCAATAAATCAAAAAGTTGTTTTTTTTGAAAAGGTCAATAAAATAGATAAACCTTTGGCTAACCAAACCAGGAAAAAAGAGTAAAATCTCAAATCATCAATCAGAAATGGCAAAGATGAAATAATAACAGACTCTTCAGAAATTTAAAAAATCCTTAATAAATATTATAAGAAATTTTATTATCAAAAATATGAAAATCTGAAGGAAATTGACCAATACTTGGAAGCACATCACCTTCCAAGACTTAGCCAGAATCAAGTGGAAATGTTGAACATGCCTATATCAGGTTCCAAAATAGCATCAACTATACAAAATCTCCCTAAAAAGAAATGCCCAGATGGCTTCATATCAGAATTCTATAAACCTTTAAAGAAGAACTAGTACCTAAATTACTCAACCTGTTCCAAAACATAGAAAAAGAAGGAAGACTACCCAACACATTCTAGGAAACAAACATCACCTTGATCCCCAAACCAAGAAAAAACCCAACAAGAAAAGAAAATTATAGACCAATATCACTAATGAATATTAATGCAAAAATATTCAGCAAGATCCTAACAAACAGAATCCAGCAACACATCAAACAAATTATACACCATGACCAAGTGGGTTTTATCCCAGGGCCTCCAGGCTGGTTCAATATACATAAATCTATAAATATAAATCAGCACATAAAAATTAAAAAACAAAGACCTCATGATTCTCTCAATTGATGAAGAAAAAGCTTTTGATAATATCCAGCATCCCTTCATGATCAGAACACTTAAGAAAATTGGTATAGAAGGGACATTTCTTAATCTGATAGAGGTCATCTACGGCAAACCCACAGCCAGTATTGTATTGAATGGATCTAAATCATTTCCACTCAGATCGGGAACCAGACAAGGTTGCCCATTGTCTCTACTGCTCTTTAACATTGCAGTGTGGAATTTTTAGCCATTGCAATTAGGGAAGAAAAGATGATCAATGGTATCCATATAGGGTCAGAAGAGATCAAACTTTCACTCTTCGCAGATGATATGATTATATATCTGGAAAACACCAGGGATTCTACTATAAAACTCTTAGAAGTGATCAAGGAATACAGTAGCATCTCAGGTTACAAAATCAACATTTATAAATCAGTAGCCTTTATATATACCAATGATAGTCAAGCTGGAAAAACAGTCAAGAACTCTATTCTGTATAAAGTAGTGCCAAAGAAGATAAAATATGTTGGAGGTTATCTAACAAAGGACATGAAAGATCTCTATAAAGAGAACTATGAAACTCTAAGAAAAGAAAGAGCTAGAGATGTCAACAAATGTAGAAACATACCATGCCCATGGCTGGGAAGAATCAACATTGTTAAAATGTTCATACTACCCAAAGCAATATACAATTTCAAGGCAATCCCTATTAAAGCTCCATTCTCATACTTTAAAGATCTCGAAAAAATAATGCTTTGTTTTATATGGAATCAGAAAAAACCTCGAATAGCCAAGACATTACTCAGAAATAAAAACAAAGTAGAAGGAATCATGCTACCAGACCTCAGACTATACTATAAATCAATAGTGATCAAAACAGCATGGTAATGGCACAAAAACAGAGAGGTAGATGTATGGAACAGAATAGAGAACCAAGAGATGAACCCAGCTACTTACCACTATTTGATCTTTGACAAGCCAATTAAACACATTCAGTGGGGAAAAGATTCCCTATTTAATAAATGGTTCTGGGTGAACTGGCTGGCCACCTGTGGAAGACTGAAACTGGACCCATACCTTTCACCATTAACTAAGACAGACTCTCGCTGGATTAAAGATTTAAACTTAAGACATGAAACTATAAAAACTATAAACTATAAAAATACTAGTAGAAAGTGGAGGGAAAACTCTTGAAGAAATTGGCCAGGCAATTGAAGCAGTACCAAAAATACACTACTGGGACCTGATCAAACTAAAAAGTTTCTGAACAGCCAAGAACCCAGTAAGTAAAGCAAGCAGACAACCCTCAGAATAGGAGAAGATTTTTGCCAATTATGTCTCTGAGAATGATTTAATAACCAGAATCCAAAGAGAACTCAAAAATATTAGGAAGAAAAGAACAAATGATTTCATCTCAGGCTGGTCAAGGGACTATAATAATGTCAATCAGAAATGAAAAAGGGGAAATAACAACAGATATCGTTGAGATGCAAGAGATCATTGCTGACTCCAAGAATCTCTATGCCCAGAAATTTGACAATGTGGAGGAAATGGACCAAAACCTGGAATCCCACTATATTTCTAGATTTAATAAGAAGAAATACATCTATTGTATAGACTGAGATTGAAAGTATCAAGTACTGAGATTGAAGATACAATAAAAAAGCTTCAGAGATGAGCTTGTACCTGTTCTGCAGAAACTATTTGAAAACATTAAAAAGGAGAGAACCTTCGCTAACATGTTCTATGAAGCAAACATAACCATGATACTAAACCAGGAAAAGACCCAACTAAAAAGGAGAGCTACAGACCAGTTTCACTAATGAATATTGATGCAGAAATGCTCAATAAAATCTTAGCAAATAGACTACAGCTACAAATTAAAAAATTATCCATCATGATCAAGTAGGCTTTATTCTAGGCTTTATTCCAAATCCATGGGTTTAACATACACAAATCTATTAATGTAATTCACCATATTAGTAGAAGCAAAAGACCATTTGATCCCCTCAATAGATGCAGAAAAAGCATTTGATGAAATCAGTATTTTTTTCAAACAAGAACACAAGAATATAGGTATAGGTGGCACATTTCTTAAAATGATTGAAGCCATCTCTGACAAACCAGCAGTTAATATCATACTGAAAGGAGTAAAATTTAAAACTTATCAATGAAGACCAAGAATGAGACAAGGATGTCCTCTATCACTGCTACTATTCAACATAGTGCTGGAAGTTCTAGCCAATTCATTCAAGCAAGAAAAGGATATAAAGATGTCCAAATGGAGGCAGAGTTTAACCCTTTCTCTTTGCCAACAACATAATCTTACACATATAAAACCTCTGAGACTCAACCAAAAAACTCCTGGACATGATCAGAAAATACAGTAATGTCTCAGGGCATAAAATCAATGTTTACAAATCAGTGGCCTCTGTATATACCAATAACAGCCCAGTCAAGTAGCTAATGAAAGGTACAATTCCCTTCACAGTAGCTTCAAAGAAAAGGAAACACCTAGCAATATACCTAACAAGAGGTGAAGGAACTCTACAAAGAAAATTATAAAATCTTAAGAAAAAAAATAGCAGAAGACATTAAAAAATGGCAGAACATACCATGCTCATGGCTTGGAAGAATCAACAATGTTAAAATGACTATACTACCCAAAGCAAATACAAATTCAATGCAATCCCCCATTTAAATACCAATATCATTCTTTGAAGAACTGGAAAAAATAGTTATTTTTTTCATGTGGAACTAGAAAAAAACCTGTAGAGACAAGGAAACTTTTAGTATGAAAAACAATGCTGAGGCATCATCCTACCAGACTTTAGGTTATATTACAAGTCCACAGTAATCAAGGCAGTATGGTATTAGTAAAAAAATAGAGATATAGACATATAGAATGGAATGGAAGACCAAGAGGTGAAGCCAATCTCTTATAATCATCTGATCTTTGATATCAAACTAAACAAAAGAAGTGTTTAGTGTACTAAACATACACTAAGGACCAGACTCCCTATTCAATAAATTGTGCTGGAAGAAGTTGGTAACTATATGATAAAGTCTGAAATTGGACCTGCACCTTTCATGACTTACAAAAATTGCCTCAAGGATAAAAAATTTAAATATAAGATATGAAACAATAAAAATCCTACAGAAAAGTGTGGGAAAAATCCTTGAGGTTGTTGGCCTAGGGAAAGATTTCAGGAAGACTTTAGTGACTATTCCAACAACAACAAAAATAAACAAATGGAACTTAATTAAACTGAAAAGGTTTTGCACAACTAAGGATACAACAATTAAAGCAAATATATAACCTTCAGAATTGGAAAAGATATTTGCATATTATGAATATGACAAAGGCTTGGTAAATAGAATCTATAGAAAACTAAAATTCATCAACAAAAAAGAGCAAACAATCCTGTCTATCATTGGCTAAGAGACATGAACAGAACCTTCTTTGGGGAAGACAGAAAAATGCCTAACAAACATATGAAAAAATTTCTATTGTCCCTAATCATCAGAGAAATGCAAATCAAAACCACCCTGAGATACCTCTGAATCCCAGTGAAAATAGCCTACATCACAAAGTTTCAGAGTTGTAGACGCTGTTGTGGGTGTGGAAGACAAGGACACTTTTACACTGTTGGTGGGATTGCAAGCTAATGTAGCCTCTTTGGAAAGAAGTATATAGAATCCTCAAAGAACTCAAATTAGATCTTCCATTTGACCCTAGAATTCCAGTAGTAGGCATCTACCCAGAAGAAAATATTCATTTATCATTAAGACATTGACACTCCTAAGTTTATCACAGCTCAATTTACAAACACCACTATGTGGAAACAACCTAAATGTCCATAAACTCAGGAATGGATTAACAAGCTGTGGGATATGTACAACATGAAGTATTATTCAGCTATAAGAAAAGATGGTGACTACATCTTTTGTATTAATCTGGATGGAGTTGAAACACATTCTTCTTAATAAAGTATCACAATAATGGAAAAGCATGAATCCAATGTGCTTAATTTTATTATGAAGCCAGTAGATGATCTAACACATTCCCATATAGGAGAAAAAATTCTATTCAAGTTGGGGGGAATGATAATGATGGGAGGATTGATGTGTTCCTACTTAAAAGGTACATGGTAGGAGTATATGACACCCTCATTGGGTGTGGAATACAACTACAAGTGGGACTCTATCCACAAAGTTCAAAAATTGTGACCTGGTTGGTTGTATCCTCACTATAATCTAAAATTTAAAAAAATATGAGAAGGCTGAAGTATCTATTTTAAAATTGTTGTCATTTCATAGATGATTCCAGAAACAGGGGAAATCATTTTGTGCTTTTAAAAACAACTCTGCTACTACTTTCTCTTCTTTGTGCAAGAAAATTCCCCTGAAGGTATACAAATGAGAGTGAAGTTCCATAAAATTTATAATTTCCTGATGTGATGTCAGTTTGAAACTTAGATTTCTAAATAAAATTGACAAAGTCATTTACAGAAACTTTGCATTTTTATCCTTGGCAGTAATAGCAGCAGGGAATAGAAACATTTAACCAACAATATAGAAAGATATGTTCCCTGGTGCTTTGTGGTTTTTAAATGAAAATAATTGAAGATGAACACAGATCTTCACTTAGACTCATTTATGATACCTAAATATTATGCTAGAGAAAATAAAAATACTCATTGAAAAAAATATTTAAAAATTCCATAGGCCTAGCCATGCCAATGAAGGTTTGCCTATGTTTTTTCAATTTATCCTTTTAGGAAAGGACATTCTCTCAGTCATTGTCGTGAAAATTATTTGAGACTAGTTTTTTTTTTTTTTTTCCTGATAATTCATTAAATCAACATCTGACAATTTACAATTGGTATTACTATATCTGAGGAGACTTCTGGGGAAAGATATAAGAAAAACACATAGTGTCTATTTTTTTTCCTCTTCACAAAGGATCATATATTCTTACCTTTACATCCCATGTACTTACTTGGTATACTGCTTGCCATAGAGTAGATAGGCACCTGTATTTTGTTGAACTTAATAGAGAAAGGAATAGTATACTATGTTAAGAAATATCTGTATTAGTATGCGTTACTATTTATATTACTATGCAGAGAAAGAAATTCAGTCTTTTACTCTGGGAAGTCAAGAAAGGCAGCTCAGAGAAGAGCCTTGATTTGAGTTTGAGGAAGGGAAAGGACACTCCAGAAGGGGACAAAGATGCACATATTGAACACCTATGTTATATTGTATACATTACCAAATTAAAAAAATTGGAAGGTTTCTATCATGCATAGTGAAATAGAAAAATGACTGACTTGTCACATTTGAAAAAAGATAAAATATATTTA
Source organism: Loris lydekkerianus (assembly GCA_963574355.1). NCBI lineage: Eukaryota > Metazoa > Chordata > Mammalia > Primates > Lorisidae > Loris > Loris lydekkerianus. Next base: position 2,725 of record CAUYPK010083525.1, on the reverse strand, counting down.
GAAAGGATGAATGTGCTTAGCAAGCAATACACTATTCAAAGTAACAGGAAGAACAAAACCTAAAACAAATGAAGTACTATTTGCATGCACTGACAAGAATTTTTCATTGTAAATTAAAATTGGTTGAGAAAAGCAATAAAATAGAAAATTTTTCTAAAATATATTTTGTTAAACTAACTTACAAAGACCCAGGAAGAGGCACTTAACTTCAAAATATAATGCAAGTTTGCACCAAGATTTATGTAACATTATTATTGATAAAGACTGATTTATAAAAAAAAAATAAAATCCCACAAAATATCCAACAGTAACAATGGTCAAGAAATTATAATAATTCATATAAAGTACTGATATTTGTCACATACACATGATAATTTAAAAATATTGATAGCATAAAAGATTGTTCAAAATATAATATGAAGTGAATAAAAAACATACACAAGAGCATATGCATGATGACATCAGTGTATTGAAAGCAAACTTATCTCTTGCAAAAACCAATCTGTTTAGCCAACACAAATGATCTTTGTTTTATGTTATTAGCCAAACTCATGAGGCAAGATGGGTTTCCCAGTACCAAGTTTACATTGTATAAGCTTCTTCACAGCAAAGGAAACAGTCAACAGAATGAAAATAAATGAGAGAAAATATTTGCCAACTATTTATCTGATATGGGATTAAACATCAATATATAAGGAACTCCTACAAGTCGATAATAAGAATTAAAAACTAATAAGAAAATTATTATAAAAATAGGTCAAGGTATTAAATAGACATTTTTTCCAAGCCAAAATAAAAACATCTTAATAGAAATACTTAAAGTTGTTCAACATCACTACTAAAAGGGAAAATGCAAATCAAAACCACAATGAGATATTACCTTGTACATGTCAGGATGGCTATTATAAAAAATACAAAATCAAAACACAAATGATAAGTGTTGGTCAGAATATAGGAAAATTGGACCCCTTGAACACTTCTGGTGGGAATGCAAAATGATGTGGCTGCTGCTATGCAAAAAATTAAAAATATAACTATCATATGTCATATGACCTTGTAATCATAGTCTGACCATATATCCAAAAGAATTGGAGGGAGGATATCAAATAGATATTATCATCTCTATATTAATTTCAGCATTATTCATAATAGCCCAGATGTAGAAACAACAAAAATGTCCACAAATAGATGAGTGGATAAAGAAAATCTGGTATATACATATAATGGGATATTAACCTTAAAAAAGAAGTAAATTGTATAATATGCAACAGCAGATGAACCTAGAATACATTATGTTACGTGAAAGCATGCCAGTCAGAAAGCACATACTCTGTGACTCCACTGCTGTTATTTAATGAAAAAAGCCAAATTTGTAAAATGAAAGATTAGAATGGTAGTTGTCGGGGGCCAGAGGAAAAGGGAATAGGAGATTACTAACTGACGAACATTGCACTTTAGTCAAGAAATACAGGTGAGCTCTAGAGACCTGCTGTACAACTTTGTACCAATGGTCTATAATAATGTATTGTGCAGTTAAAATTTTATTAAGATCTCATGTTAGTTGTTCTTATCAAAATAAAATAACATTGATAAAAGAAAGAAAAGTTGTAAACCAAGTAACACAATAAATTTTGTGTACCTAGAGGCCAAATATTCTCTTTCCCACAACTGGAAAAAATTTCCCTCCTTATAGATATACATAGTAACCACTTCTCCAATTAAGAGGTGAAACTTTCGTCCCTTCTCTTGAATCTTTGCTAAACCTCTAGTTGCTTAGTGATGTTTTGGGGATTTTGAGTCCAAACACTGTGAAGGTCTGGAATCTTATACATTTTTTTGCTTATTACAAAATTATTAAGAAACCACAGGTCCATGTGGTGAATCTATGTACCGAGATGGCAGCCCTAATTGAATGTCAGGGAAATCAGCACCAGCCCCAGTTGAGATAGCCATGCTGATGCCATATGGAGCAGAGATTTGTTTCTTTCTTGCCATGTCCAGAAAGTAAAACCAAAATGGTGCTAATTTAAATCACCAACTTTTATTACTTAACAATAGACAACCAAAACAAAGGATAAGTCCATAATTGAGCTGAGATCCAAATACTCTTTCATGTGACTTCTGAATGTTATAGTCACTAAATTAAAAAAAAAACTGGCCAAATATAGACCACTTCAGTTCAGGGATCTCTGGGGTGCCTTTGGTTTTATGCCTTGTCTTAGTCTATGTTGTTTTGCCATAACTGAATGCCTCAGGCTGGGTAATTCAGCTCCAGGAAAAAAGGTTAATTTAGCTTATGGTTTTACCAGCTGGGTAATTGTAGGGCATAGCACTGGCTTCTAGTTAAGGTTTTCAAGCCATGTCATAATCTGGCAGCAGGACAATGAGAGACCAGACATGTATAAAAGGGAACCAAATTGGAGGAGGAAACTAACTCTTTATGACAGGAAATAACACATTTCTGCAAGAACGAACCCAGCCTTGCAAAAGTGAGAACTAACTCATTAGAATGGCACCAAGCCACCCATGAGGCATGGGTCTCCATGATCCAAAGGCTTCCCATTTGGTCAGATTGTCATTTTTTTCTAGCATCTTGTTATACTACAATTAGTTCCTTGAATTGCTGTTGTAAGGAGGATTCAACCAAAGAATAAATCCTCAAATGTCTTGAGGGAAAAGAAGGCCACATACCAACTGCTAATCTCTTCTTTCCACCTATCTTACT
>CAUYPK010083524.1:0-14547 GCA_963574355.1 Loris lydekkerianus | reverse complement strand
TAACCCTAATTGGCCCGGAGGCCGCATGCTGCGCTCGTGGCCTTAGCGTGCCCCACTGCTTTGTATAGGAATTGTGCATGCCCTGTGCACGTGTGCTGTGCTGTGATTGGCTGTGCCACATTGTAAGAGTGGTGCTGGGGAAGATAAAGGGGAGAGAAGAATCACCCGGGATGAAAAGAATGCTGTGCTCCGAGCTGTCCTGCAATAAAGTCTTGTGAAGCCTTCGTTGGTGTCCTCGTCTCTGCTGGTCGGCGGCGCGGCGACACCGACAATCTATTTTTGATTTCTACTACAGCTTTACATTCCCTGATTGTCTCCTTCATTTCCTTAAGGTCATCCATGTCCTTTCTATATTCTACATATTTGTTGTTCAACTTTTGGTTCTCTTTCTATTTTCTCATCGATTCCCATTATTGTCTTAAATCAGCCATATTTTAAATTCACTTTCTGTCAGATCCATTAATTCTTTACAGGATGAGTCTTCCATAAAAGCTGTCTCGTGGTCCCTTGCAGGAGTTGCTCTATTTTTGGTTTTTCATGGTGCCTGAAATTTTCTATTGGTTCCACCTCATGTGTGCTTTCTTCTTGTTCACCTCTTTGTGCACCTTTTTCCTTCTCAGTTCTTCCTTTGCTTCAAATTACCTTGTCTCAGAGTTTATGTGATGAAGATACCTCTTGGTGTGAGGCCAAAATGAGGAGAAAAAGGATAACAGGGGGGAAAGAAAGAAAGAGTAAAAAAGAAGGAAAGAGAGGGTGGCACCCGTGGCTCAAAGGGGTAGGACGCCGGCCCCATATGCCAGAGGTGGCGGGTTCAAACCCAGCCCCGGCCAAAAAAAGAGTACAAGAAAAAAAGGGATGGAGGAATAACAGAAGAAAAAATAACTTGGAGAACAGGAGAGAAGGAGGTCAGGAAGAGAGGCTGAGAGTGACAGAAGAAATGGTATTGATCAGGATGGTGCTAAGGCCACACTTGTAACTCAAAGGTTTTGAGGGGGATAGACTAGAAGGTTTCCTCAAAATCAGGTGGTCCTTACCAGCCTAAGTGGAGCCAGACTCTTCCTTTGCTAAAACTAGGAAAGAAAGGAAAAGAGCAAAAGCAAAAAACATTAATGAAAAGTTAAGTAAAAATGAAACCAAAGTAGAAAAATTCTGTGGCATGGTCTTGCCAATACTATTTTCCTAAGGCCAGAAGTAAAAGGTCTCTTAGCCCCTTTGAGCCTGATCACTGATGTGGCCTACCTGCCAGACCACAGCTGGGTCCCCCAGCTCTCAGCAAAATAATAATAATAATAATGACGACAACAATAGTAATAATAATAATATTAAGATAAGAATAGATAAAAGAAATTAAAAATACCTTTGTATCTAAAAAAAAAAAAAAAATACCTTTGTATCTAATAGAGAAGAGAGGGAAGTGGAGTAAAGAACAAAAGGAGGTCATTTCCGGGCGTCTCAGAACAGAGTCGCTAACAACCAGGAAAGAATATGCCCAAGTTTTATTGTGATTACTGTGATACCTATCTCACCCATGACTCGCCATCTGTGAGGAAGACACACTGCAGTTGGAGAAAGCACGAAGAGAATGTGAAAGACTATTATCAGAAATGGATGGAAGAGCAGGCCCAGAGCCTGATTGACAAAACAAGTATGTTTCAGCCTTTTGTTTTGAGGTGTTAAAATGGTCCCGTTCTTTCTTTGTCCCTGTCTCTCTGTTGTTTTTCATAGAAGCATCTCATTCCAAGTGATAAATAGGAGCATTTAGATGTGTTGAATGAAAGAAGTGGAAGGTCATTGGTTTCCCAGGGATAAAGAACACATTAATATTAATTATTGAGGATAGAGTAGTCAGACATAGAGGAATATTAAGCAACTCCATTCTTCTCTGCCTTACCTCCCAGTCTAACCAATACCTGATTGCTCTTTCTGCAGATAGTTTGAGAGGCTTTGTTTGGGTTTCTTAGTGATAGACATGACAAAGATAACCAGTCAAAAAGAAACTAGCTGATGTAATAAAATAGTCTGAGTATGTTTTGGACCTCGGTTGCACATCCCATAGTCTTTTTGTTAATTAGGTACATTTTATTGTTCTGATTTGTTGGGTCTAAGGCGACAGAAGGAAATGTCAACATAAATGTTGCACTTTTATCTTTATCTGGATCATCCTGGTGTGTTTGAATTACTGCCTTTTGTTTCTTTCTTTTTTTTTTTTTTTTTTTTTGCAGTTTTTGGCCCGGGCTGGGTTTGAACCTGCCACCTCCGGCATATGGGGCCGGTGCCCTACTCTTTTGAGCCACAGGTGCTGCCCCTACTGCCTTTCTGTATTTTTTTTTTTTGCCTTTCTGTATTAATGTATGATTAATACATTATACTCAGAGTTGGCTATCAGATGTGGACTTTGTGATGTGATTTTTTTTTTTTTTTTTTTAGACAGAGCCTCAAGCTATTGCCCGGGGTAGAGTGCTGTAGCATCACAGCTCACAGCAACCTCCAAGCGAGTCTCCTGCCTCCGCCTCCCAAGTAGCTGGGACTACAGGCGCCAGCCACAACACCCGACTATTTTTTGGTTACAGCCATCGTTGTTTGGCGGGCCGGGCTGGATTCGAACCCGCCAGTTCAGGTGTATGTGGCTGGCGCCTTAGCCACTTGAGCCACAGGCGCCGAGCCTGTGATGTGATTTTTAAAAAATAAACCATGTGAATTTTAAATAAAGGATAACGACAAGTTTAATAAGTGACCCATTCTGCACCCCCCATTTCCTTTCACCTAGCTGCATTGCTCTTGTATTGTTTATACAATGGACATTTAGTTTATACCAAGGTACTGTGGACATTTAGTACAATTCTTTATTGTGGGTTCTGTTTGTGCATTGCAGGATGTTTAATAGCATCCTTGGCATCTACCTACTAGATGCTAGTACCAGCTCTCAGTTGTGACTACTATAAATGTCTCCAGGTATTTGCCCAGTTTTTCCAGGGGAAGCAAAATTGTTTCTGGCTGAGAGTCACTGAATATCTTCATCTTTTCCCTTTCTCCCTCTTGGATTATTATGGAGCAAGCCTCAGACATTTTCCCATTTCATATGAAAAAATAAATTATGCTGTAATCTTTTTTTTTCCTACTTGAAAAGATATTAGAAATTTCTCAGCATTAAAACATTAACAGTGTATTCTATAGTTATTTTTATATGTGACAAAAGAATTTAGGATGAGTAGCCATTTTTATTGGTGGAGAGGAGGCAAGCCTTGAGGGATATACCTTATGATGCCCCTGATAATCTGGATATGGAGTCTGAGCCATTGGTTTAGTTTCTTCCTTTTTAGTCTTTATAAGCTGTCCTCCTACACAGGGTGTAGGTGGGGTCTTTTTGACTGGAAAAAATCTTATTGAGATATAAGTCCTGATAGAGCACAGGCTTTATTTAGAGGCATCGGAATAGCTTTTCATGATTCCCTGTGAATTATCACTGATAGACTTGAGTAATTTGACCTTGTTAGCATTGGTGGGGATAGAGTGGGATGGGCTGCAGACAGCACTGAATTTGGCAGGGTATATGTGAGAAATAGACTGTGGGTATGTATTTTAATATTTATTTGTGACTACTTTCTAAAACAAAATAATAGGTGAAGTTTAGTTTCTTTTGTTTTCACTTGTGTTTCATACTATCTGAAAGAAAAATTAAAAGTTGATTATGTTAGACTTTTTCAAAATCATAATCTTACTTAGGGCAGGCTCTTGTTTTGAAATCTTTGTTTTTCTACATCTCCTAGCTCAGTGCATTAATTTCAAAACTGATTAACCAAAATGGTGTATTGTTTTGACCCAAGACAGCATACATAGGAAAGATAGAAATTTTATAAAGGTGACCTTTGGGCATGCATACTTTTCAAACAAAACTGTTACTGTCCTGAAGTGGTTGTAAACCACATCTACAGATGAAAGATGACTGCTTCTCTTTAGTGAAGACATTGATAGGTAGGGAATTTTCATTTTAATCTCTCATAGTTAATTTTGCCACAGAAATGCTAAGTAAAAATAGCTTAAAGAAACTAAATCAGTAAGCCAATTAATTGCAGTTTTGGCTAGTGAATACCTAAAAATGTTTTTAAAACTATAGGGCCATGATGTAGTAACTTTAGATGAATACTTGTGTGAGGAAAGTAATTGGAACCATTAAAGATCGAAAAGAAAGCAGTTATTTTAGTGAATGGGTTATTGAATTCTTACTCATCACTTGTGTTTTTTTTTTTTTTTAATGTTACATCCAAAGCGGCTGCATTTCAACAAGGAAAAATACCTCCTACTCCATTCTCAGCTCCTCCTCCTGCAGGGGCGATGATTCCACCTCCCCCCAGTCTTCGTAAGTTTAATGTTTTTATCTTAAGGGTTGTTACTGGTCAGATTATTCTTTGATTATGTTAGATCAGGGGTCCTCAAACTACGGCCCACGGTCCACATGTGGCGGTGTGATTGTATTTGTTCCCATTTTGTTTTTTTTACTTCAAAATAAGATATGTGCAGTGTGCATAGGAATTTGTTCATAGATTTTTTTTTTTAAAACTATAGTCCGGCCCTCTAACAGTCTGAGGGACAGTGAATTGGCCCCCTGTTTAAAAAGTTTGAGGACCCTGTGTTAGATTATTTCAAAGTTGGATTTTGAATGCTCATTGAATGAATATACAGATAGTAATGAAAACAAATTCAGTGGTATAATTTTTTTTTTTTTTTTTTTTTTGACACAGAGTCTTACTTTGTAGAGTGCCATGGCATCATAGCTTTCAGCAACCTCAAACTCTTGGGCTAAGGTGATTCTTTTGCCTCAGCCTCCCAAGTAGCTGGGACTATAGGTGTTAGCCAGCTATTTTTAGAGATGAGGCCTTGTTCTGGCTCAGGCTGGTCTCAAACTCCTGAGCTCAGGCAATATACTTGCCTTTGTCTCCCAGAGTGCTATTAATTATAGGCATGAACCACTGTGCCCAGCCAACTTTAGAGTTAACTTTTCTTTTTTTCTTTTTTTTTCTTAGAGACAGAGTTTTATTTTGTCGCCCTTGGTAGAGTGCCGTGGCGTCACAGCATTCTCCAGCTCTTGGGCTTAGGCAATTCTCTTACCTCAGCTTCCCGAGTAGCTGGAACTACAGGTGCCTGCCACAACGCCCAGCTATTTTTTGTTGCAGTTTGGCCAGAGCTGGGTTTGAACCCACCACCCTCAGTATATGGGGCCGGTGCCCTACTCACTGAGCCACAGGTGCTGCCTCCCTTTTTTTTTTATTTAAGAGACAGAGTCTTACTTTATCGCCCCCGGTAGAGTGCTATGGCATCACAGCTCACAGCAATCTCCAAATCCTGGGCTTAGGCGATTCTCTTGCCTCAACCTCCCAGGTAGCTGGGACTACAGATGCCTGCCACAATTCCTGGCTATTTTTTTTTTTTTTTTTCTTCCTGAGGGAACTGTCACTTAAAAAGATGTTAAAAAAGAATGTAAACATTATCCTCAACATATGGTAACAACAACAAAAGCCTATCTGTCATCTGTTAAGTTGTGGTGCTACTCGCAGGGACATGGTCTCAGATGTTCCATTTTCAAACTCATGTAGGCACTGAACGGTGGAGCTGCATTTTGAAGGGCTGCCTTTGGGAAGACCCACAATGCTGGCTATTTTTTGTTGCAGTTTGGCCAGGGTCGGGTTCGAACCTGCTACTCTCAGTATGTGGGGTCAGTGCCAGTGATTGTATTGTTAACTAGGATATTGGGTTTGTGGCATCCCATTTGTTGGTCCAAGACATTTAAAATGGAAGGCTCAGAATGACCTGTGATTTGATGAGTTAATAATAGATGAGTAGGAGTCGCTGAGTACATTAGAGTATTTACTGATACTAGCTTAGCATTGGAGGACTGAAATAGCTGATAAACTCCTCTAATCCATCTAACACCAAAATACATAAGTTTATGAAAGATGAGAATTGGGTAGTTGAAAGTAGAGTGGACGATAGGCCTCTGCTCTCTTGGAAACTTTGTTGTTTCTGCATGACAGATAGGAAAAGATTGTGCTGTACTCGTTCTTAAATTCTTTGGCTCTTCTGGTAGGCCCCAGATTGAAAATGAATTCAGAGACCCAAACTCAGACTTGTATTAATCGTGTATATAAACACAGAGAAGTAAGCTGTTTGTAGTAGTTACATAGTAACTACTAATGGCCACCACTAATGGCCTGCTAGATCTTTTCTGGAACCCTGCTATCCTGGGACCTGTTCAGGCCTGTGCTTATAACATCTCCAAGATTATTTTTCTCTCCTACTCCACCTTGACTACCTGGTCCTCAACTCCATTATTTTTAAAAGCAGAATAGTCTGTGGTATGAATGTACCATAATTTATTGGACTATTTTCTTATCGTTGGATATTGAAGTTGTTGCAGATTTTTGCTCTTGATACTGTCAGGCATATCTTTGCATGTAAGTCTTTGTATTTCCAAAGAATCTTTTAAACTGACATTTGGATTTTTAATGGAGGATTCAAAAAGGTAATGCTTATACACTGTTGGTGGGCATGTAAATTACTACAACCTTTATGAAAAACAATATGGAGATTTCTCAAAGACCTAAAAATAAAATTACTATTTTAGGATTGGACGAAAAAAAATACACTATCAGCTTGGTGCCCATTGCACAGTGGTTATGGTGCCAGCCACATACATCGAGGCTGGCTGGTTCGAACCCAACCTAGGCCTGCTAAACAACGACAATTACAACAATAACAACAAAAAAAGCCGGGCATTGTGGCGGCTACTTGGGAGGCTGAGGCAAGAGAACCGCTTAAGGCCAAGAGTTTGAGGTTGCTGTGAGTTATGATGCTAGGGCACTCTACCAAAGGCAACATAGTGAGACTCTGTCTCAAAAACAAACAAACAAAGTACAGAATCTGGGGTGGTGCCTGTGGCTCAAAGGAGTAGGGTGCCAGCCCCATATGGCAGAGGTGGCAGGTTTAAACCCAGCCCCAGCCAAAAACTGCAGAAAAAAAAAACCCACCATCATTTGATCCAGCAATCCCACACATGGGAATATACCCAGAGGAAAAGAAATCCATATATCAAAAAGATACTTGTCTCATGCCTGTAATCCTAGCACTCTGAGAGGCCAAGGCAGGTGGATTGCTTGAATTCACGAGTTCATGACCAGCCTGAACAAGAGACCCTGTCTCTAAAAATAGGTAAGCGTTGTGGTGGGTGCCTGTAATCGTAGCTACTCAGGAGGTTGAGGCAAGTTAATCACTTGTCCACAGGTGTTTGAGGTTACTGTGAGCTACTGTGGGTAGCTAGAACTCTACCCAAAGTGGAAAAAGTGAAACTATCTCTAAAAAAAAAAAAAAAAAAAAATCAGGTGCCTGTTGCACAGTGGTTAGAACGGCAGCCACATACACCCAGGTTGGCAGGTTCAAACCTGGCATGGGCCAGCTAGAACTACAATGACAACTGCAACAAAAAAATAGCCAGGTGTTGTGGCGGGTGCCTGTAGTCCCAGCTGCTTGGGAGGCTGAGCAAGAGAACTGCTAAGAGCCCAAGAGTTTGAGGTTTCTGTGAGCTGTGATGCCACAGCACTCTACCGAGGGCAATATAGGGAGGCTCTTGTCTAAAAAAAAAAAAAGTAGGTACTTGTGCTTCTGTGTTTATTGCAGCACTGTTCACAATACCATAAATATAGAATACCTAAATGTCCATCAGCGGATGATTGAATAAAGGAAATAAAAAAATATATATATATGCAGAGGGTACCAAAGGATGTATATACATTTTAAGAAAGGAACAAGCTGGCCCAGCGTGGTGGCTCATGCCTGTAGTCCCAGCGCTGTGGGAGGCTGAGGTGGGTGGATTGCCTGAGCTCAGAGGATTGAGACCAGTATTAATAGCAGTGAGCCAGAGTAAGACCCCGTCTCTACTAACATCAAAAATAGCCAGACGTGGTGGTGGGCATCTGTAATCCCAGCTTACTGGGGAGGCAAGGGGATAGGAGGCAAGGGGACAGCATCGCCAGAGGAAGAACATTTAAAAAAAGAGGAAAGAAAATGAACAATAACAAAAAAGTACTTCAAACAAAGAAGAACGAACAAGCAAGCTGAAATTAAAAAAAAAAAAAGGAACAAGCAAGCTGAAATACACAAGTTGGGTGGCACCTGTGGCTCAAAGGAGTAGGGCGCTGGCCCTATGTGCTGGAGGTGGTGGGTTCAAACCCAGCCCTGGCCAAAAAAATGCAAAAAAGAAATATACAAATCATGTTTGACTTCTGCAGTTACAAGAGGTGCTCACACATGACTTGTATTCTTTTGTTATCAATTTATATTGAGTATTAACAATTTTCATACAGCTTTTTATTTTATAATAATGCTGTTTATTAAGCTAAACAATAACATTTTAAATAAATGTTTTTTATTAATAAATTTTTTTATAATGTTATAAAAGAAAAAGCTGTATTAAAAGCTGTGTTAAAATTACAGTAATAATACTGATAACATTTGTTATCTTGTGTGTTGTATCCTATATGTCTAGTAATTGCAAAAGTCAAATGTGACTTGAGTGTTAGAATTTTAATATAGTTTTTCTCTTGTTAAAACTTGTATACATTTTTTTGGCACACTCTGCATGTATGCATATACCTTGGAATACTACTCAGCTGTAAAAATGAATTAAATCATATCTTTTGCAGCAACATGGATGGAACTAGAGGCTGTTCTTGAAGTGAAATAACTCAGAAAATCAAATGCTGCATGTTTTCACTTATTAGTGGAAGCTAAATAACGTGTGCACATGGACAGTGTGTAGAATAATGGACATTGGAAGAGTGGGTGGGGAGTGAGGAATGAGAAATTAATAGGTACAATGTACACTATTCTGGTGATGGTTATACTAAAAGCCTAGAGCCAGCTGTTCTCAGCCCATGAGTCCAAGACCCCTTTGTAACAACGAAAATACATCGGGGCATCAGGAAGGTTGAGAACCACTGGGGATCTACAAGACTTTACCATTACATACATAGTATACCCAGCATTAAAACTGTACTTTTACTCCTGACTATATACAGTTTTAAAAAAGGGGATTTGAAATTAGGCACTTGTGAGTTAAGGTCTTCAGGAGCTCTATAGAAGTTAAAACCCTCCCCTTTGTTTTAAAATGAAAACCTCAGGGTGGATTTCTTCTTGGCCTGGTTGGAGATCCTCCTCACCTGCTCCCAGGTGGAATAAAGCCATTTTAATTGCACAAACCAGGCCTCCATTTTCCTTTCATCTTGAGCCTTGGAATAATCTTTCATCTTTGGTTCTGTAACCTTTCAACAACATGTAGGGGCAACTGGAATCTGGCCCTTGTGGGTGCTGTCACCCATTGCTACTGGAACATGGGCACCCAGCAGCACACCTGGGCCAAATCATCCAGATCATGAAGGTAGAGGAGATTGCAGCCAGCAAAGTGCTGACAGCCAGCGGTTAAACAGTTCCAAGACTTCACGATCAAGTTCCCGCTGCCCCATTAGGTCCTTCACTATCAGCACAAGCCACGCTTCACCACCAGGAAGCCCCATATCTTCTAGGTGCAGGGCCCTCTCAACCAGATAACATCACCTGTTCAGAACCCGAGGAGTAGTTTTGGAGTTGTCTTCCAGGTCCTCATTCCAAAGGATTAACTGAACCACCTGGACCAAAGAACTGACTCAACTGGTCTTGTCACCTCCACTCAAGAACCTTGTCTTGCATTCCAAAGGATGGGGTGACCCACCCAGGCAGTGGCCTATACCAAGGGACTAATGCTTCCATCCCAAACCCAGCCAATTAGAAGACCCTATCTACTTAATCCTCTGCCTACCAAACTGTGGTGAAAAACCCTGTCTTGGCTGGGAGTGGTGCCTCACACCTGTAATTCTAGCACTCTGGGAGGCCAAGGCAGGTGGATCATCTGAGCTCAGGAGTTGGAGAACAGCCTGAGCAAGTGTGAGACCCTGCCTCTACTGAAAATGGAAAAACTAGCCAGGCACTGTGGTGGGCAGCTGTAGTCCCAGCTACTCAGGAGGCTGAGGCAAGAGGATCACCCAGACCCAGGAGTTTGAGTTTGCTGTGTGAGCTAGGATGCTATGGCACTCTACCCAAGGTGGCAGAGTGAGACTCTGTCTCAAAAAAAAGAAAAAAGAAAACTCTGTTTCCCAAATTCTCAGGGAGGCAGATTGGAGAAAATCTTTCTGTCTCCCTGCTTAGTGCTATGTGGAATAAACTCCTTCTTTGCTGTAAAAAAAAAAAAGAAAAGAAAAAAAACCTCAGAATTTTTTTTTTTTTTTGACACAGAGTCTTACTGTATTGCCCTCGGTAGAGTGCTGTGGTGTCAGCTCACAACCTCAAACTCTGGGGCTTAAGTGATTCTCTTGCCTCAGCCTCCCCAGTAGCTGGGACTATAGGCGCCCTCCACAGTGCCTGGTTATTTTTTGATTGTAGTTGCCATTGTTTGGCAGGCCTGGGTAGGATTCGAACCTGCTGGCTCTGGTGTATGTGGCTGGTGCCCTAGCCGCTGAGCTATAGGCACCGAGCCCTCAGAATGTTTTTTAATCTGGAGAACGTGACTTTATTTTCTTTTGTTTAGGCAGGCTTATTCTTACATTTTAGTCACTAAGTTAAGTTTTGTGGCATGTGATTTTTGTGGATCCACTGTTTTTGAAAAAGTAACTATAGGCTGCGTGCAGTGGCTTATGCCTGTAATCTTAGCACTCTGGGTGGCTGAGGCGGGTGGATTGCTTGAGCTCAGGAGTTTGAGACCAGCCTACTAAAAATAGAAAAACTAAAGCAAGACAATCACTTGAGTCCAAGAGTTTGAGGTTGCTGTAATCTATGATGATGCCATGGCACTCTTCCCAGAGTGACAGAGTGAGAGACTTGTCTCAAAGAAAAAAAGTAAAGAAAAAGAAACTGTAAGAGATTTGTTGTTTCTGAATTTGAACTAGTTCATGAGACCCTATTAGTTTTACTAAGAGGAGAAAATGTCAATATATAAGCATAGCTTAACCACAGGCTCTTTATTTCAGCGGGTCCTCCTCGTCCTGGTATGATGCCAGCACCGCATATGGGGGGCCCTCCCATGATGCCAATGATGGGTCCTCCTCCTCCTGGGATGATGCCAGTGGGACCTGGTAAGTTTGAATGTCTTTCCTTCTAGAATCTCCATTGTGTTTCAATTCTCTAGTTAAATGGAATTCCTAATTAGTTGTTTAAATATGTTATCACAGCAAATTAAATTTGGTCAAGCATTAATGGTGAACAAAAAGATTCTTCAAAAATATGAGAGAGGGTCCTAAGAAATTAAAAAGGGAAAAATAAGTATTTCTTTATTAGTATAATTTGTTGATATCCAAGGACCTTGTACTACTAAAAGCAAGATAGGGCTGTTTCTGTTTTTCTTTTTCTCCCTCCCTCCTGTTATCTTGCCTCATTTTGACTTTTGGCCATTTGTAATGAGTAAAAGGATAGCTGAGCTTTGTTCCATTTTAGGGGTGGGAGAAGGGTAGAGATATTTTCTCATTTTTGATTCGGAGCAGAGCTATCTCTTATTGCTGGTTTAAACTTGGAGGTTGACTGGGCCAAATTAGTATTTGAAGAAGGCTTTAGGTTTTATTAAGGAAGTAGAGGGGAAACCTTATACATCAAATATTTATTATATTTTAAACATAAATGTACATTAATTTGCAAATCTTTCTGATAACATGGGCAGGACTTTTGCTTTGAGAGTGAGCCTGCTGATTGGAATACTCTGTATTTCTTGCATAAACCAGTAGACCATGAGCATTATGCATCTTCTGCTAGATTTGGTTTCTTTTTCTTTCTTTCTTTTTTTTTTTTTTGAGACAAACTCTCACTCTATCATCTGGGTAGAATGCCATGGCGTCATACCTCACAGCAATCTCAAACTCTTGGACATAAGTGATCCTCTTGCTTTAGCCTGCTGAGTAGTTGGGACTACAGGCATGCATTACATCACCCAGCTGTTTTTAGGGATGAAGTCTTGATCTTGCTCAGGCTAATCTCAAACTCCTCAGCTCAAGCAGTCCCTGTGCGCCGGCCTCCCAGAGTGCTAGGATTACAGGTGGGAACCAGCTCACCTGCCCTTTTTGGTTTCCTTCCAAATTTGTGAGCATTTTTGGGGGCTGATTTGCCTGAGTTTTTCTTTTCTGGTTTTTTTTTTTTTAGACAAAGTCTCAGATGTCCTGGGGTTGAGTTCTGTGGTGTCATAACTCACAGCAAAGTCAAACTCTTGGGTTCAGCCACCATACCCAGCTTTACCTGAGTTTTCTGAGTATCAAATTAGCTTTCATAAAAATGATTCTTGCTCCACACTCATATTTTATTAGTTTGCAGAACAGGTAAATTATGTAATTAAGGTAAGAACTACAACTGACATAAATGGGTTTGGAAACAGGTATGACTGATACATGTAACTCATCTGGAAAGATGAGGTGCAATGTTATTCGAGTAGCTTCCTAGCCAGAAGTATTCGGTATGTCTGCTATGGGTATCATTTAGAGGAAGAATATAGATGAAGACAGTTTCTGCCTTACTAACTTGTGAGACCAAAACATAATTAAAATGATTTGGATGGCATTAGCATCCTTACGTTAGGTTTACAAATTCAAATTTCTAGAGGGGTTAGTGATGTGGTGAACTAGGGATTGCAGGACCCACCTAAAGAAGGCTTCTAGAACTCAGCTTCAGCCTATAGTTGACATTTGAGAATACAGGCTTGGTGTTGTCAGTTCTCCTGAGGTTGTTTTATTTTTTAACCAGGATAAAAATAAGGTTGTGGGATTTGTGTTAAAGTAATTGAATAGTTGGTGGGGTGGGCAGGGATAGGGATGGGTGGGGAGTGTAGATAAACAAAATTGGCCATGGGTGGGTAATTGTTAAAGCTGGATGATGGATACGTGGATGTTCATTATAGTCTTTTACTATTCCAGTGTATATTTAATACATTTCCATAATAAAAAGTTTATAAGAAATAGGGAATGTAGACTTTTGTATAAAATCCCAATGTTGGCAACAATTCTAATTAAATCTATGGAGACCGAAGAAAGCAAATTTTCAGGTACCCAGTTTTTAATCTTTGGTCTATATCTGTTTCCTTGAAGAAATGCTTGAATATTGGTTATGTTAAGCATGGGCCTTTGTGTGAAATTTAGAAGTTGAGTATTATTCTCTGTTCTTGTTGAAATTGGTCTTAAAAAAATTTTGTACTTGTTCGATTTTGTGTCTTTGCATATACTTGTATTTTACTTTTTGTTGTAAGGCTATATTCAGCTTTGAATATAGTTTTCTCTTTCACCATTTACTGGAAACTTTTAATCAGAATTATTTAGTTAAAAATAATTTGGTGAAATTTTATATTTATAAAGAATATATGTAACATGAAAATTATGAGGCATAATAGTAAAATGAATATCCGTGAACCTATCACCCAGCTAAGGAAGTAGAACATTATCAATTCCATTGAAGCTGCCTATATTCCTTCCCTACCCCTCTGCTTGCCCTCCTCTCCCTGGCTCATTTATTTGACTGGTACTTTGATGGGACACATAAAATTCATGAATACTTTCTAAAATGCTTTAGAAAAATCAGATTTTTGTGTGTGCTAATTGTTATAAATCACGTTACTGCTTATTTTTCTTGACTTGAGCTAAGTATGGTTACTAACAGGTTCTCAGCATGGGCCTCCTGCTCACCTTTCCTACAACTCCGAACAAACGCTTAGTGGTAAGACTGTCCTCTGTGCCTGTGTACATTCATGAAATAGCTCCTGGTTATATGGTGGATATAACTAATTAAAAGAATTAGCTGAATAACATGTTACTTAGTTGTGAATTTCCCTGAGTTAGAAGAAAGGTCAGTTTAAGGAACTAGTGTCCCTGGTGATTTCTGAGAAGCAGTCTGTTAACAGTTTCTCCCCTGACTATCATTAGATCATGATTCCCACATGATTCTTGTGTTGACCTTTTTGTTTTTTGTTTGAGAATGTCTAAGTAATTTACAGATGTAATGAATTTGTTGCATTTCTTCTGTCAAGTATGTCTTTTTTCCAGCATTTTGCAGGGGGGGGGTGGCTACTTTTTTTGTTTTTAATTGAAATCCCATCAAACTCTCTCATAAATCGCATTTTCTGACTCCCTTCTTTTCCTTTTCTTTGTTTTGTCCTGCAGCTCCTGGAATGAGGCCACCCATGGGAGGTCACATGCCAATGATGCCTGGGCCCCCAATGATGAGACCTCCTGCTCGTCCCATGATGGTGCCCACTCGTCCTGGAATGACTCGACCAGACAGATAAGGATAGAGGGGAGTTTTCTTTATGTCAGTTTTATATTACTTGTTCTGCTTCACCAGGAGATAATGGTGCTGTGATGCTGGGTGTTTTCTTAATAGCATGATAAGGAAAACTTGCTCCCCCTTCTTATTAGAGAGTAAGAATAGTTTTGAAGGGAAGAAGTGAAACCAAAAAAGGGGCAGTTTTCATTTGTATTGTGAAATGTGAAAATAAAATTG